>JAJJWW010013746.1:0-33335 GCA_023531295.1 Papaver armeniacum
ACAAACACAGAAATGCATCAACCAACTGGACAGGAACACTTCGCGCTTGTAAGGAGATTGATGGTGAAGGCGCTTTGTACCATGTTATCTCTACGGTACTTGCATCCAGGAGTTGAGGCTCAAGAGACCTTCAAAACTGGTTCAGTCTTATGAGCGGAAAAGAGTGAGGCGCTGGTGCAGTGAAGTGGTGTTGCCTGTAGGTATCTGCCCTCGGAGTGGGACGGATAGTTGCATAGAGACGAGAAGCGCCGGTGGTGTTGATGAGGTCAGGTGGCGCTGATGTATCCAGATGGCGCTAGTGAGATTTATGTTGGCCGCTGGCTTCAAGTTTTTTGCTTTGGATGCTGGTACATCTGTAGGTACGCAGCTTTCTGAGTTGAAGGAGATCTTCCTCAGTGACACTTAGTCCCAGCGACTCTTGGTAGCTACTTTGATGGGTAATAAAAACCTAGCTACACTCTTTCGAATCTGAAATTCAATTTCGTTTCAAAATTAATGATTGAGATAGATAAAACCCAACCGGGAGAGTTGTTACACGGTTACTTGTCAAATCTTAAAATGATATAAATCAGGATTTAGAGGAGATCCAAGCTAAGTAAGAACTTATCTCTTTTGTAGATTTACTGGCGATCGGTAGATCTACTGACTCCATATTCAACTCCTCTGATAAGAATCATCTTGGGTTAGAGATCGGCATATCGATTCTGGTTTGGTGATGCTGGTAAAAGAGGATAGCGTCGATGTAGTTAATATCATGATGATAGATGAAGTGGTGTATCATTGGGTAGTTGGCGATTTCTAGCTTTGTTGGTGCCAGCGGATGTGTCTATGGACGCGGATATGATTTGCGAGGGGTCTTCAAAACTCAATGGTGAGGATCGGCAAGGTGGTGATAAGCGGAGCTGGTAGAGTTAGCATACTTGGAGGAGTAGGACGCGGCTTTTTATGATCCTGTGTAGTTTGGTGTAGCCGTAGAAATAGGAGGTGTTGATGCAGTGGGTAATGAAGCGGCTGTGATAAAACGAGGAGATTATTTGGATAAGAATTGGTGAAGTAGAAGCGCGGATGAGAAAATAGTGTTTTTAGAGGATTGGATGGCTGGGCTAGGCACGAGCCTCCGGTTGTGGTCGCCAAATGTTGAGGGGTGAATTTGATTTTGGTTCTGAAGTCCAGCCTCAACATCAATTCCCAACCAAGAAGAGAGAGAGAGAGAGGGATCCATTTTATTGTACTATATGCCTCTTTATATAGACTTTGAAAGCCCTTCCTTTTATGATATCATGCCACATGTCCTAAACCTCCTTAATTACTACTTATGACATTCCTTCTCTAATACAACCTCATTCTTTCCTATTAATTCTTCTTTGTCCTTTCCATCTTATGGATACTTTTTTAGTGGACTTGGGCTTTAGTCCCCATGTTTCATGTTGGGTTTGCCTCCTTTTGGGGGCACACTAGCCTGACAAAAGGGTGATATTTTCATGTATCAGGTGGGCGTTTTGAGTTCTCGGTGTTTAATGTAGCAAAGACAGGGTGAAACCAAACTACTTCTTCGGAGATGCGAAGAGAGTTTAAGTTTCGTCGAAACTTAATAAAATCGATTCTAGGATCAAGACTTTTTAGAGTTATAATTTGATAATAATAATATTGATAATAAGATGTGTGTTCCAAAACAAGAAGATGTAGCCTTTATATAGTCTTACATGAACTGGCTAAAAGAAAAGAAAAGGAATTCAACCTAAACTAGGAAAGCCAATACTTGAAAAACAAGTAAACTAAAACAAAATACATAAAGGATCAACAAGTCATTGTTGATACGGATGCTAAGGGATCAACAGTCATTGTTGATACCAAAAAATAGATCAACTCAGAGAGTTGATACAGAGAAAGATGTACTACATCAGTGTTGGAGAGTTTTAAGTGTTTGATAACGTTAGATTGTCGTAAATTGTATTACGGTAAGTTCGGATCGGACGTATTGATTGAGTTCGATAAAGTTAAATTGAGTTGAGTTATCAAATCATAGGTCGTTGAACCTATTTATTACATAAATAGTTAACATTTATCTCCGAGAAGGAGAATTTGAAGAATGAGAAAGTGGGAAATCTTGGTTGAACCGGTTCCACATTGCGTGGGAGACTTAGTTGATTGTCCATCCACTACTTCACTTACTCCTTTAACGCCAACACGACTTAATCACATTTTCATCGTGGATGTATTGTTGTATAACACGTGTAGTTGCTAGGCAAAACCTAGTGAATACCCCCATGTGACATGATTGATGTCCCATGTGAAGTCTGCAAGGTAGGTGTGTATTTAGTTGGTCAGTTGTTGACTTGGATAGACCGTGAGTCTTAGATTTGATGAGTCAAGTATAATTTTCAATGGCGAATTTGACATGCTCTATAACTCATCATTATGATGGAGTGAGCATAAGGTATCTGCTAGAATATCAATAATGCTTAGACGTCGAGTCTGATATCATTGTGACAGTTGAGACAATAATGATAATCGAATGATCTAGATTGAAGAACTTCGGTCTAATGAGATTGTTGGATCGATCATGGACCAACATGCATTCTGATATGTCAAGTATTTGAAATGAAATATTTTTGAGTCATTATAGAATACTCATTCTCGATCCATCATGTCATGAGTTGTCGAATGACAAAGTAGAAATTAAAATATTGGTAATATTGGATGATCGACCAAGCGGATGGTCGTCCAATGAAATATTGGGTGATCGACCAAGTTGATGATCGACCAATGACATGTTGCTTCTTAGACAGTTGAGCAACAAAAATGTTGGTAGCAGGAGCGAACATTAAATATTAATTAAAATATTTATAGTTGGATCAATATAAAAATTATTGACGCTCAGAGTTGATCATAATTATCATTAAGTTTGAAAACCTAATTTTAGGAAGCCACGGATCCGGAGATGGAGGACTATCTATGTAATACCCGATATTCGGCAGTGGTTGGCCGAATGGAATGTAATTAATGGTTTTTTCATTTCCTAACACAGGACCTTTTCGGCACAATTGGCTCTAGAGTTGGCGGTAAAAACTTCTGCCTGATTAAGCGTGCTCAGGCGGTAGTAATCCAGGGATGAGAGAATCATAAAACCACGTTTTATGGAATATGTCAACGGTGTTGACCCGATGTGTCACTCAGGCATATTTGGCATATGTGATCCTTTATACGGGTTAAGTCTCTCAAGATTGTGGAAGCCACCCTGGCTAGCAAGTGAACGGCGCAGCGAGCACACAAATCCAATGGAGGCACAAGGCATTGGATAAGCATAGATTATTTATTATTAGAGATAATATATTTATTTAGATATTTTATTATATTTTAAGTATTTAATTATTTTATTTAGAGTTTATATTTGTTTGGAATAGTATTTTAGGAGTAGTATTTTTTTCTTATTTTCCAAGTAATGTAGCCTATAAATAGGCCTTATCAGTTAATTAATAATAACAACAAGAAAAGTATTAAGCAAATTGCTACCCTTTAGTTTATTGATTTCTTTGAATCATGATCTTTTGAGCTTGAGCTGCTGGCCGTTGAATAAGAAACAAACTGTTTCTTATCAATTGGTATCAGAGCAAGTTCTTTCCTATCCCAACTTCCGCAGCCATCATCATCATCAACCATCTTCGCTCACCATTACCACCACCATCTTTCATCGTATCCATCAAAAAATAAAAGAGAAAAACAAAAAAAAGATTTGTGTAAATAGTCAAGTATTGTTTGTCTGCAACGAAGTACGACGGTTTTATCATACCGGTTCGATACAGAGACACCAAAGCTATTACAACTACAAGATTCAACGTTACTGGTCCAGGGAAAGTTTCTTGAGAAGCTACTATTGAAGCAACCAATCACATATCATCAGCGTGTTGGTGTTTGGCACGATTTATAAAGGGGGATACCAGTATTACTTGGGGTGATACCAATCCATATAGGACAAATAAATATTAATAGATCCAAACCGTCGGATCGCTGAATTGGTATCAACCCCGCTAATAGTGGTATCCCCTTTATAAATCATGGTGTTTGGTGGACTCCATATTGATAGGTAAGACAATCTCCCAATTCTGCATAATTTTTTGACATTAGTCGTCGAATCCCTAGGTCCACGTACCCTACACCATACCATACATCTACAAAACGAGTCTAAACCCATACATCCGTCCAACTTCATGTTATGCCCTAGCCCCTAGGTTATTATATATTTGTCAGTGCATTAGTTTTTTAACCAACCCTTAATCCGTAAATCATAATTCAGTCCCGATAATCGTTTCACCTTATTTGGTTTAGGCCCATTTAACCCAGTTGTTAAGCCCGGCTGCTACGAAGTTGCACCACTCAAACCAGTTTCACCAAAATTTAGCATGCATCAAAAACAAACCATCGTAAAAAAAAGTGGTTATGTCAGCCATTTGATGGTAGAGATCCCGACGGTTGGTTAATTCAAGCACAGCTGATTTTTGAGCTTCATAAATTCCGCCGGAAGACTTTGTGAAAGTAGATAGTTATCACTTTATTGATAAACCCTTCGTATGGTATAAGTGGATGCAAGATTATATTTTAGGGTCTTGGGAGAATTTTTGCTTTGATTTATTGAAGCGTTTTGGAAACGAGGATCCTACCCTTGCGTTAGCTAATTTGCAACAAAATTTAGACGGAAGTCGTGGATATTGGAAGTCTGCTTTCCAAGAGTTTAAAGATCACCAAGGATCTAAAGTCGTGAATCCACAACCTTTTTCAACTACATCTGATTATTCTACAATTGAGATTCCGAAATCCAGTGAGTCGGTTAATTTTTCCGATACCGTTAATGTTCCTTTGGAAGTTGTCGACGAAGAAAATCAAGTTGTAGTTGTGTCCAGATCCGACCCTGGGGGCAAGGTCTTATTTAAGGAGGGTGGAATGGTAAGATCACATGTGGAGCCAGTATCAATATATATAGTGGACTTTGAGGGCAAAGTCCCATTTAAGGATGGTGGAATGATAAGACCACGTTTTATGGAACATGTCAACGGTGTTGACCCGATGTGTCACTCAGGCATATTTGGCATATGTGATCCTTTATACGAGTCAAGTCTCTCAAGATTGTGGAAACCACCCTGGCTAGCAAGTGAACGGTGCAACGAGCACACAAATCCAATGGAGGCACAAGGCATTGGATAAGCATAGATTATTTATTATTGAAGATAATATATTTATTTAGATATTTTATTATATTTTAAGTATTTAATTATTTTATTTAGAGTTTATATTTGTTTGGAATAGTATTTTAGGAGTAGTATTGTTTTCTTATTTTCCAAGTAATGTAGCCTATAAATAGGCCTTATCAGTTGATTAATAATAACAAGAAAAGTATTAAGCAAATTGCTACCCTTTGGTTTATTGATTTCTTTGAATCATGAACTTTTGAGCTTGAGCTGCTGACCGTTGAATAAGAAACAAACCATTTATTATCAGTGACCTCCTGGGAAGTTACTGCCGGATGACCGCAGCGATGCCCATTGAAAACCCCACACTGCCGGATATCTGCAATGGCTAAGTGGGGACGGTATCGGTGGAGGGACGGGTTATTACAAATGGTATCAGAGGCGACGACGGTTCACCTATCGAGTGTGGGAAAGTGCGTTGGACGGGGTTGATCCAGGTGCTTCTCTCATGGAGGGCAAGGAACATCGGATATCTAGGCTTGTTTATATGCCGGAGCCGAGGACAAATCCAATTTAAGGTGGTGGCATTGTAATACCCCGATATTCGGCTGTGGTTGGCCGAATGGAATGTAAGTAATGGTTTGTCCTTTTCTAACACCGAAGCCTTTTCAGCAAAATTGGCCATAGATTTGGCACAAAACTCTGTAGTTAAGCATGCTCAGTCAGGAGTACCCCAGGGATGGGTGACCTCTTAGGAAGTAGCTGCAGGATGACCGCAGCGACGCCCGTTAAAAACCCCACACTGTCGGATATCCGCAGTGGCTAAGTGGGGACAGTATCGGTGGAGAGACGGGTCATTACAGTTTAAAATTGGTAGAGAGACCGATCAACCAATGGGTATGAGCATGGGCCATTAGTGGTGCGGAGACCGGTTGGGAGGTGTATGGAGGATTGTCCAACTGGAATTAGGATTCACCAAAATATGGAGGATTAACTGAGTGAAGGATTAAACAAAACATGGATTAAGGAATGGTGGGACCGGACATCCATGGTGGACAAGTGGACCGGACGACCATGGTGGCCAAGTGGAACGGACATGATGATGCATGGATCACCATGTCGGCGTCCGTCTATTCATGAGAATTTTGGTATTTTTTTGTTAGATATTTGAGCATTACTTTGTATATTTAGAAGAATTTGATCTGGAATGAAACTCTTAATTTTGCTCGAATGAGAAAACATGGATTTTGCTTAAATGTCCAATATTTTGAAATACCAAAATAATATTTGTGGATGGGGAAAAACGGTTCGCTGTTTTTTTAGGAAAGTGAAGAGTCGAGCGTGTTGTCGAGACTCCTCGAACCGAGCAAACTGCTCAACCTCACACAGATGCACCGTTGCAAAGGAGGTGCTTAGATTCTAGAGATCAATCTGTAGGACTCCGGCCTAAACCAAGATAATGGTCTTCCGCAGTCAATTCGGCCGCAAAGAGGGAGATGGGTTGATCTGGTAGGAGGAAGCCGAGAATTGTGTGGGATCGGTGATGATCAAGGATTGTGGGTGTGTTGAAGGTTTACGTAATAATTGGTGAACCTGTTGAGTTCGAATAAGTTACGATAGATTGATGAATTCTTGAGAGTAGTTACTCGGAGAAATTTGCGTGTGGACGATTGTTGATAGCTAGTGATCCTTCGTTGTCCTCAATCGTGGATACGGAGACTTATTTATATTTTCCGAGTTGTGAACACCTCGATCCACAGTAAGTGTGACGGTTTCATGAGTGGAAGAGAGGCAAGTGGAAGATCATGGTAAAGTCAGTTCCATGTCGTGTGGAGACTTGACGGATCGTGCACCCACTACTTTGCTAACTCCTTCAACCGTTTACACAACTTACGCACATTTCTCGTCGTGGATGAAATCCACGTGTCGTAGGCCGCTGGATCAAACCCTAGTTGTTATCCCCCAATTTGACGTGATTGATGTCTCACGAATCGTGGAGTCTACATGACAGACGTGTATTTAGTTTGTCAGTTGTTGACTGATTAGACAATGAGCCTAGGTTTTTTTGAATCGAGCATGAGTGATGAATGCTCAGCAATTCATGGGTCGAACATGTAGTTCTCTGAAATGATGTCAATATTATTAATTCAGTGATGAATTATTGACTAGTTGAGCGATTGAGCAAGTGTTGTTCAATTCGGCGAATTACTGAATATTGAGAATTTGATGAGCAACTAAGCAAGTATTGCTCAATTCACCAAATTAATGATTTTTGATAATCTGACATGCAAGTGAGCAAGTATTGCTCAATTCGACAAATTATTAATGAATTGCCGAATATTGATTATATTCGGACAATTGAGCAAGTAGTGCTTAATTCAGCGAATTATTCACTGGTGACGTGAGCCAATAAAATATTAAAATATTGGTAGATTACGAATATTATATAATTAATTCATATATTAGTTGTTGAATCAATCATAAATTTATTTGAACCTCGCCTTTAATGATGATTTCGTAGAGCGTTTATTCGAAACCCTAATTTTTGATCAATCCTCCATCAATTGGCGAATTGCAGAAAATTGGTTATGAGTGAAGAGGGACCGACCACATGGGATAATGAGCGTCCATGTGGTGCCCAGTGCTCGAGTTGAGCACACACCAGGGTTCTCAGTTTGAGAGTTGGTGAAAGAATGATAATTAAATGGTGGTTTCACCATTTACTGAAAATATTGCCGATTCAAAGCATTAGGTGATAAAACCTAAGTATGAGAGATGGGGATCGACCAAGAGAGCATGGGACTGGCTCTTGGTGATCACGTGACCAATTGTTGGTCGTTTGGAGAGTTCTCCCGTTGGTTGGAGAGAGTTCGGGCCCAGTATGAGCAATTGAGCAAATTATGTCAGAATTGCTTAAGTTTCCATATCCTCATTCATCCATATCTGAGTGCTCGTTTAAGCACATTCGCACCATTTTCTCGGGGCTTACTCGGTGGTGGCCCATATGCCCGAAAGGTGAATATTTATTACTAATCCATGGAATTGTCAGCTGAGGAAAATCGTGAATTGAAGTACTAAAATATTGCGGTGAAAATAGTATTCATGCATGCTCTGAAGAGGATACACACTCAGTCAGAGATCATCATAATTTGAGATTTCATGTTTAAACCATAAAATATGCATTTCATATATTCGTCTGAAGCTAGGTCAGAAATATGAAAAACTATGATAAAAAATTTACCCTTGGTCAAAAATCCACCATCAACAGGTAAAATTTTCTAGGATTTTTAAATGAAGTTGAGTGGTTGACAAGTACTACAGAAAATCAAAACTATGACGTTGTGTTTTATATAAGCTATATAAAATTACACACAACTTTTTAGAGCAATGCTCGGTTGAACCCATAAGTTTTGCTATCTCAAGCTTGTTGTAAATGTTAGATGATCAAAACTTTATCTTTATTTCTAGTCTACTAAGTCAAGTCTCGGACTAGGTTAGAATTTGGTAGTTGAGTATCGGACATCACCCTCGAATACTGAAGATCGACGAAGACATTTGCAGAACTTTTGTATCGGGTATGTGAAGACTGAACCATTACATTTTACTCACTATATTACCATTCCATCTATTGAAATGATGTGTATAACTTCTGGTAGATTTACAAGGAAGAAGTTTCGAGTCAAGCTTGTCTTGTTAAAAATATCAAATATGATTTTAGCAAAGATGTTCAACGACCCTTAACAATTGAGTTCGGTAGCTTTGTGTTGATGGTGGGTTTTCATTTGAGGTTAAAATTGTAAAAACCAGAAAAAATTATGCGCTGACATCTTGTAAAAGATAAAGCCATTAATAAGTGTTGATACTCCTCACTTAATTCACCAAGAATGGAGCATGTGGCAACAATCCCATTCTCGCGGAATACATGAAATTCCTCGAGGTTGGAGCATGTGGCAACAATCCCTTCTGTGAATTTCATATCAGCCTTGTATTTCCAGTACTCATTATCGGTGTGGCATGACGATCGAGTGTTACTCTTACGGAGTAACACGAATCTCCCAAGCACTATAATGAAACCATGTACGAAATACGTGCCGACTTCGGTGTGTTATACTAGCCCGATTGAGCCTCTCGGTGTGTTATACTAGCCCGATTGAGCATCCGGCACTGACCGTATCAGTCCGGATATGATCTGATCGCAGTCATCCAACTCCACAAGCATGATTGGATGACCCCAGATCAATTCCATCACCCCCAAGCAGGTATGGAATACCTACAGCCGACTCCGCATGGTCGGTCATTGGCCTAGCTTGCCAAGAAACCGGTCATACCAAGCATTATGGATGGAAAACCCTAAATTAGGGTTTGCGGCATATTACATGTGTTGCAAAGCAAGTCTCAACCATCCATCTTCGCAGGTATAGATGGAGGGTGTAGATGTAGATTCAAAGGGCCCGAGCATGTCAACACGATCACCGTGGGCGCCACGTACTTGACCAATCGGTCAAGACCACCGGGTTGGTCGTCCCAATTCGTACGCCCAAAGGGAGCATGGTCACACGGCTATGAAAGCCAAAATTAGGGTTTCAATCCATCACGAGCGTCCATCTTCTCCTAAGACGAATGGAGGGTCACGAATTAGATTAGCGGTCGGTCATACCACCATGACCACCGTGGGCCCATCTACCTCCTCATGTGTTTGACCAAGGCATATCATGTCTGGTTAATCCAAAACGCCCGCCCAAGCATGCGTGGTTACACTTCCCAAACTGCAAACTGATCTCGACCGCTCAACTTCGCCGGACGATTTGGGTGGCTCGGATCACGTTTTAATGGGATATTCAGGTATAAGCGTGAACACCAACCTACCATGTTCACGTCAAACCAATCGGCCAAGACCGACCAGGTTAGGTCGTCTTGGAACGCGCGCCGGAAAAGAGCATGGTGCGCGGCCTTTTGCGGCATCAAATTCCTATTGATAAATCGATCTCAACCACTCCTCTTTGCTTAGGTCAAATTGAGTGGCCTAGATCGCACCTTCATGGGATAGTGAGACATGGACGTGTACACGGCATGCTATCTACATGCACGCCGGTCGGTCCTCTCCGAAATCCTTCCATGCTTGGTTTCGACCAATGAAGAGTGATACTGCGCACCTCTTCAAAACCCTAATTTCATTAATCTGTCGCAGATGAGTGTCTCAAAGATCATCTCATCCGTCCAACTTCACCACTGGTTATACAACCCCGTCGAGTTAATTATTCGGTGAGGCGTCATTACCCATCACTTTACCACACCATGATACGTGTGATAAAATACACACGATACTTCACAAGTATCGACTTCTGAATAATTTGATTATTCAATTCAGCATTACATGCTATCTTTCGTGGATCCACAATCCACACATTCCGCATTTATCAATCATGTCACAAACGGGGGATACATATCGGGGTATTGGTGCGACGGTTTACGTGCGGCGTGCAACGCGCCATCACAAGAACGTGTCGGGAAGTCATGGACGGTTAGAGATGAACAGAGAAGTGGGCAAGACTGGTCGTGTGGCACCGACGCACAACTCCACTACTCCATCACTCCACTTCCTCCACTTCCCACGAGAGACGTGAATAAGGCTCAATGACTTGTATAAATAGGTTCTCCGCCCTATTTCAAACAACAACACAAGTCCAGACAAAAAACAGAAAACCAAGTGTTAATACAAAACGTATTCAAACACCCAGAGCTTGCTTGCATCAATCACAAGCCGCTTTCACCTTTCATTTACAAGTCATAAGCAAGCCAACACCTTCACAATCTCAACACCTTCTTCGCTTCCCTCCCTAAGATCAACCCCATCTCCTTAACTTTGTGACCAAAACAAAGTGCGGAACGGCCATTTCTTGGTTTAGTAGGACTTGCACAGAGATGATCTCTCGAATCTACAAGCACTCACCGCTGCAAAGTGCATTTGTTTAAGGTTTAAATTCATTCCTCATCCACACCCCAAATTACCAAATTCTATAGAGTAGTTTTCACCCACAAACAATTGGCGACCACGGTGGGAGGTTGATCTCTCGGTTGCACAAAATTGAATTCTCAATTTTCGGTTTCCATCTCGCAATGTATCGGGAAACCACAGGTGGTTCGGGATATCATGGGAAGTGTAGCTAGAATCTTGGAGGATGTCTTGGCAAATCAAGCTAGGTATCCCTAGAAGATGTGGTGAGCGAGACATTCCGCCTTTTGAATGATATAACAATGCAATTACAAGAAGGTCGGCAGGCATCTACTCAAACGGTGAAAGAAATGGATCCTTAGTCGAGTCACACCTTTACCGGTGGAGATGCGAAAAGAGCGCGTAATCACAGGGGACTCGGAGAGACGAACAACATGGTCCAGCCGACAACGAAGACTCGAGGAAACTCCACATAGGAAAAGACTTGTCAGGGGTACCACAACGTCTACCGGATAAAGAAATGGAGCCTGCAGCTTACGGATCCCTGCTGGAAGATTTATATCTCAAGACCCTTGCCGAAGCTCGGAAGAATGTTCAATTCGCGTCGATCTTTCAACTAAGTGAAGAAATGCTTGAGGAAGGAGAGATCAATCAAGGAACACGTGAGTACAGAGGATGGGAACGTTCAATTCGATCACTCACAGGTGATATTACAACACCTCCCATCACCGAGCCAGAGCGACCTCAAATCCCGGCATCTCATCAAGTGTAACACCTCCGGTAGTCACCGGAAAACAACTTCCACTCCTTCATCGTGAAGAGGAGCCGGATGGACGAGAGGAGGACCATCCCCATTACCATTGCAGACTTGATGGAGAAGCAGGAAGTTCTTGCTAAGACTCAAACGGACATGGCCGCAACTCGGAAAGAGGTACTCACTTTTCTTAAGATATTAATC
Source organism: Papaver armeniacum (assembly GCA_023531295.1). Lineage (NCBI taxonomy): Eukaryota > Viridiplantae > Streptophyta > Magnoliopsida > Ranunculales > Papaveraceae > Papaver > Papaver armeniacum. The sequence goes on from JAJJWW010013746.1 coordinate 12,095, forward strand.
GATCGATTTCCACAAGACCCGCAACAGACCCCGGAGCCAACAAGGAATGCATTCAACGCACCGGAAAAGGTATTTCGGCGGCGCGGACCTACATGTACCGATCAAAGAAGCGACATCGGATATGAGCGGTCATGTCATGGAGACTCCTATCCGGGACTCATTCCTCAACGATCCTCCTCAAGTCAATAGTTTCACTATGAACCAGAGGTCGGTGGATCGGGAAGCGTTTTCTCTAGTGGAAAGTTTATACGAACTTTCACACCTCTCGAAGAATCAGCGCACGGAGACATTTTGCCGCAATCAACCGGAGGAAGGTCACAACCGTGCCCTACATGTCACCGCACGCATCAAGGATTCGAGTTCAAGACAACCCCTTATCGACACGGAGAGCGTCTTGAATGTGATTACTCTCAAGACTCTCGGGACATCCAAGGTTCTCAAGACAAGGTCGTACGGAAGCCTACCACAGTGACGGACTTGAGGGAATCCAAACCAAGCACATACGGAGAAGCTCCGCGAAAAAAAGAATCGGACAAGTTCGTTGCATCCCACTCCCCACGTGGGCGTCAATTCGGGAAGAAGACCGCTTGCATCATTGAGGGCTAGTACCCACGATGCATCTTCTTGTGAAGCATTCTTCTCCATCCTGAAGCCCACACGACCCACGTTCACACGAAAAGGAACGAACTTTTGTGACGAGTCGTGACCGTAAAGGGAAAACGGTATACCGACACTTTGCCATTATCAATTAGCGAGGGGAGAATGTTACCAGTCTCTACCCAATGGAATGCTACAACAGCAACGAACCACAAGAACAAGTGCTAGATACTCCACAACAACTGCAAGATGGCACCAACTCCATAACTAATGTGATTGAAATCGTTAAGGAATCTCCTAGGCCTATCTCCATCAGCTCAACCTTGTGTACGGATAAACGCATGAAGTTCGTGGAACTTCTCAAAGAGTACCGGGACATATTCGCTGGAGATATGAAGAAATGCCGGATTTAGATGAAAATTGGTCACCCATCATCTACATTGCATACCTGTATCCAAGTCGGTTAAACAGTTGTAGTTCAGACATGAGGAAAATGAATGGATCAGGTGCTGCATAGACTTCAGAGACTTGAACAGGTGCTGCTCCAAAAACGATCCTCCTCTACCTAACATCGACATGTTAGTAGATGCAACCAGCGGACACGACATGTTCTCCTCCATGGATGAATGTAGCGGCTACAACCGGATAAGGATGTAACGAGCATGATGCAAGTAAGATAGCTTTTCAAACTCCTCTCGGAAATTTTTATTATACCATACTGCCATTTGGTTTAAAGAATGCCGGTGCAACGTATCAACGCTCTATCACGGCAATCTTCCACCTGAGCCGATACCTCAAGGGAGCGGCCTCAAGAAGATAACGATATCCACGCGTCATATCGATCAAGATCCGGGCGAGTCACTCTATCGGACAGGTGGTCGAACAAGATCCGGGCGAATCACTTTATCGAGTGAGGTGGTACATGTCTATCATGCTATGTTGGAGAATCCGCGCTTTTGGTCATCCTCTGAGCTGTTGAACGCTCATCTACAACAACATATGCCCCGATAGAAAGAACAGGGCCTGCCGTAATGAAGAGCCTCATAATGTTTGTAGGGGCATATATCTCACCAACAGCCGATACAACCTTCACCTTATCATGGCGGTTCCCTGGCGGAAGAGGAAAACCACCGAGATACAACATCCTCGCGTCCGCGTCGGCTCCAACTCCAGGTACCACATGCACGACTCCCCACAATGATGAAACAATGTCCAAGATATTCCATATCTAGCTCGATAACAACCACTACGAACAAACCATGTAAACCCACACTTGGGGATCGAGGCTCGACATGAAGTTCCTTCACCGTCGATCAAGGAATTCTTCAACATGAGAGATGTGGTGGTCAAGAAGCATGGAATTCGCAAGGGTAATCGAATCAAGAGGGAAGCACTTCAAAACTCCCTCTAGCGTAAGCTTTCAATGGTCTATTCAAGAGCCGCCTCAACGCTCTCTCAGGACCACGTTCGCCGGTAATCCTTGTTCAAAACTCTCTCCAGATCCACCTCCACCGAAACCACTTTAACATCCTTATTATTCAACATACGTCTCATCCATCCTTCGTAAGAACCCAGTGGAGTATGGCAAATCTTGAAGTCAATAGGAGAAGGCGGATATTCGTTTCTCCGGAGACAAAATCTCATCACAAGTGCTGAAGAAGAAAATGGATCAGCTTCCATATTTTTTGAATCGGAAAGCAGGACTATCTTATGAGAAGGATGTTTTCTAATGTTTGGAAAAGGCGAGGTGAACAACTCATCATCGATGTTCGGCATATCTTTGAAGCTGTCAACACTTCCTGACTTGGCACCAGCATTATCTCCAGAAGACATCTCAACAGGAGTTCTTTTCTTCATTCTACAATAAAAGACAGGAGAAGTACTTGTATAAAAACGCGTGAGATGTGTAGTCACACATGAGTAACACACATTCACTTTGGAGTACCTGGCTGGTATTGGGTCCAAACACCGGTGTTGATCAAAGTCACAAGTCCAGTATTGCTCAAGCTTCAAGTCCGGTATTGATCAAGTGACGAGTCCGGTATCACTCAAGTTTCAAGTCTGGTATTGGTCAAGCTTCAAGTCTGGTATTGATCAAGTCACAAGTCCGGTATTGCTCAAGCTTCAAGTCCGGTATTGATCAAGTGACGAGTCCGGTATCACTCAAGTTTCAAGTCTGGTATTGGTCAAGCTTCAAGTATTGCTCAAGCTTCAAGTCTGGTATTGCTCAAGCTTCAAGTCTGGTATTGATCAAGTCACAAGTCCGGTATTGCTTAAGTTTCAAGACCGGTGTTGGTCAAGGGCACGAGGCTTGTATAAAGGTGACATTCAGTCAGGCATACATAATTGGGACCCACGTTCAACCAAACATATGGCGGGACCATATTTATTTGCACAACACGGTTCTCTTATGTCATGGGAATCATGTTCACGAAATTCAAGCCCACGTTCGATCAAACAGCGCAGAGCCCCACGAACAAATGGCGCTGACAGTTGGTCGATTAGGCACAACCCCACGATCGAGCTTAAGCGGCGCAATAGCCCCTCGACCAAGCAGGACATAGCAAGGTCGACCAAGCTGCAAGACCGACATCATACTAGGGAATGCTCTCTAGATGCCTTTTGAACGTGACATACTCCAAGGACAGGATGACCCGTCTCTCCTAGTAACATCTAACTTTGTCTCATAAAGTTTTATCTTTAATCAGTAACCATCTTATGCCTACCCCACAATAGTGTAACCATTGTGTACTAGGCATGGGACTTAATGTTGATGGTGGGTTTTCATTTGAGGTTAAAATTGTAAAAACGAGAAAAATATTATGCGCTACCGACATCTTGTAAAAGATAAAGCCATTAATAAGTGTTGGATACTCCCTCACTTAATTCACCAAGAATGGAGCATGTGGCAACAATCCCATTATGTGAATACATGAAATTCCTCCAGGTTGGAGCATGTGGCAACAATCCCTTCCTGTGAATTTCATATCAGCCTTGTATTTCCAGTACTCATTATCAGTGTGGCATGATGACTGAGTGTTACTCTTACAGAGTAACACGAACCTCCAAACACTATAATGAAACCATGTCGAAATACCCGTACAGCCGACTCTCGGTGTGTTATACTAGCCCGATTGAGCCCCTCTCGGTGTGATATACTAGCCCGATTGAGCATCCGGACGGACCGTATCGTCCGGATATGAATCGATCGCGGTCATCCAACTCCATAAGCATGATTGGATGACCCCGCATCAATTCCATCACCCCCAAAGGTATGGAATACCCACGGCCGACCCCGCATGGTCGGTCATTGACCTAGCTTGCCAAGAAACCGTTCATACCAAGCATTATGGACTGGAAAACCATAAATTAGGGTTTGCGGCATATTACATGTGTTGCAAGCAGTCTCAACCATCCATCTTCGCAGGTATAGATGGAGGGTGTAGATATAGATTCAAAGGGCCCAGAGCATGTCAACACGATCACCGTGGGCCCGCCACGTACTTGACCAATCGGTCAAGACCAACCAGGGTTGGTCGTCCCAATTCGTACGCCCAAAGGGAGCATGGTCACACGGCTATGAAAGCCAAAATTAGGGTTTCAATCCATCACGAGCGTCCATCTTCTCCGGCACGAATGGAGGGTCACAGATTAGATTAAGCAGGTCCGGTCATACCAGCATGACCACCGTGGGCCCATCTACCTCCTCATGTGTTCGACCAAGGCATATCATGTCTGGTTAATCCAAAACCCGCCCAAGCATGCGTGGTTACACTTCCCAACCCAAATCGATCTCGACCGCTCAACTTCGCCCGGACGATTTGGGTGGCTCGGATCACGTTTTAATGGGATATTCTGGTATAAGCGTGAACACCAACCTACCATCTTCACGTCAAACCAATCGGCCAAGACCAGGCCGGGTTGGGTCGTCTTGGAACGCGCGAGGAAAAGAGCATGGTGCGCGGCCTTTGCGGCATCAAATTCCTATTGCTAAATCGATCTCAACCACTCCTCTTTGCCGGTCAAATTGAGTGGCCTAGATCGCACCTTCATGGGACAGTGAGACATGGACGTGTACACCGGCATGCTATCTATATGCACGCCGCTCGGTCCTCTCAGAAATCCTTCCCATGCTTGGTTTCGACCAAGGTCAAGAGTGATGCTGCGCACCTCTTCAAAACCTAATTTCATTAACGGTCGCGAGATGAGTGTCTCAAAGATCATCTCATCCGTCATTCAACTTCACCGATTTCCTGGTTATACAACCTGGTCGGGAGTTAATTAGTCGGTGGCGTCATTACCCATCACTTTACCATACCATGATGCGCACATGCATAAAATACACACGATGCTTCACAAGAGTATCGACTTCCGAATAACGCAGTTATTCAATTCAACATTACATGCTATCTTTCGTGGATCCACAATCCACACATTCCAGACATCAATCATGTCACTGGCCCAGGGGGATACATCTTTTGGGGTATTGTGCGCGGTTTGACGTCTTGCGCGTGCAACGCGCCATCACAAGAACGTGTCAGGAAGTCATGGACGGTTAGAGATGAACAGGAGAAGTGGGCAAGACTGGTCGTGTGGCACCGACGCACAACTCCACTACTCCATCACTCCACTTCCTCCACTTCCCCACGAGAGACGTGAATAAGGCTCAATGACTTGTATAAATAGGTTCTCCGCCCTATTTCAAACAACAACACAAGTCCGGACAAAAAAAGAAAACCAAGTGTTAATACAAAACGTATTCAAACACCCAGAGCTTGCTTGCATCAATCACAAGCCTGCTCACCTTTCCTCGTTACAAGTCATAAGCAAGCCAACACCTTCACAATCTCAACACCTTCTTCGCTTCCCTCCCCAAGATCAACCCCATCTCCTTCACTTTGTGACCGAAACAAGTCTGGAACGGCCATTTCTTGGTTTAGGCCGGACTTGCACATATTGATCTCTCGAATCTACAAGCACTCAGCAGTGCATTTGTTTAAGGTTTAAATTCATTCCTCATCCACACCCCAAATTACCAAATTCTGCAGGAGTAGTTTTCACCCATAAACACCTTGTAGGGTTGGAGAACTCGGTTCACGAACTGTTTCACCCTGACTCGTGAACAAGCCTAACGGTTCACGAACCGTTGTACCAACCGTCCTGGCAGATTTTAGCAGATGCTCAAAGGCTTATTTTTTAAATATGTTTAGCATTGCTAGAACTCTCTCAAAACACTTGTAAGACTTCAGTGATCACTCAAACACTTATGTGTGTGCATCATGATTAAATTCTTATGTGTTTAAATGAACATCAAATTGCTTTTAGTTTTTTGCCACACTTGCCAAACCGTACAGTCATTATACACGGTTTCAGAGCCAGTCCATATTGTATATTCTTTTATTGTATTTTCAAGACCTAAAAGTGTTTGCTTAATTCCCAAGTTATCTTAGCTTAAATTTTAAGCAACCCCTGGTCTTTGAAAACTATAAATACATATGCTCTTTAAACTGGGAAATTCAATCCTTGACACTTTGTGTCCTATTTGATTCTAGAGTCATCCTTTATAAACCTAAGTTTCCTCTGAAAAAAATAATTATGTCTACAACCATAAGACTTCGATTTTGGGATTCGTGAAGCCAGGTATGACTATCTTTGCCTTGATAGTTCGTGTATATCTTCTTTTCTCTTATCAAGGTTTTCGTAATCTCTTTCAGGAAAGATAGACAGTAACCGCAAAGTTCTTTTCGTCTCAAACTTTATGATTCTTCAAGATATATATCAGAAAAATCATCTTAAATAATATTCTGAAGATTGTTCTTGAAAGGTGGTTAATTCTAGGCTGCTCTTCGGGGGGTCGTAATTTTCAAATGTGTGAGGTTTGCTAGCTTTGTCTATTGCAAACAGATTTCCTCACCTTGATCTTTGATCGAAACGGAAATCAAATAGGCTTATATGTTAGAGGAATATTGGTATCAAGGCTCTTCACTTCTACTGAAGCAACTTTTAGGCTATAAAGGACGTCAGCTAAGAGAATTAAATGTATAAAACCTTGCGAGGTTCAAGAAACGTAAGGAGTGCGCCTGTAATTGAATCGCTTGGAGAGTATACTCGGTCTCAACTACATTACAGTCTGAAGTATGATAGCAGGCTAGTGTCTGTAGAGGCTTAATATAGTTTGGTGTACAAATCTAGACGAGGTCCCAGGTTTTTTTTTTTTTTTTTTTTTTTTTTTTTGCAGTTGTGGTTTCCTCGTTAACAAAACTTCTGGTGTTTTGTGTTTTTCCTTTTCCGCATTATATTATTGTTTATCTTTGTAATTGGATTTATGCAAGCTGTAAGTATTCAATCTTAGTAGATACGTGCATCTAATTGTGATCGATTGCGAGACTCGTTTCTTGTAGAATTCATGTCTTGAAAGATAGGTAACAAATTTAATTGGCAAAATTCCGATTGCAATATTTGGATACGACTAGATTTGTCTTGGATATTTATTTTTGAGATCGTCCAAGTACTCTTCTTAACAATCAGGTTCACAGACTCTTTGTCCATATACATACTGGATCATTCAGTTAGAATACTTGCAATTGTATTAGGTTTTGTCCATACGGGTTCTTTGAACGAAAAAGTTGGTGGCGTACTTAGTACCCTTGCGATTCAATTGGTATTAGAGCAGGCAAACACTGTTAGACCTAATAAGTCTGTGTTTCAAGAAATTTGTATTATGGACATGAGTGCAATCTCTATTAACGTATTATTAGCCTTTGATGGCACAAATTACTTATGATGGAAAACTTTTATGCATTCCTTCTTACAAGCTTGTGACTTTCAGACATGGGTTCTTGTTGTAATAGGATATAATACTCCAATAGTCGGAGAAGGAGCTAATGTTGTTCCTAAAGGCATGAAAACATATAGAAAGATTGAAATCAGTGTTGCTAAACACAACTTTGATGGACTGAATGCTATTATCCATGCCATAAGGCAAGATCTTCAGCATCATCACTACACCAAATTTAGTGATTAGCAACGGTAACTGGCAGTTGCAAAGTGGAGTCGCAACAGTTCTGCTCTGTTGCGAAATTCGATGTTGCAATATTTCGCAACGACTACATTACCGTTGCGAATTTTCGATCGCAACATTTTCAAACTATTGCAACGTTAAAAGGTCGCCTTGATTTAGAACGATTCTGCGAAATTAGATGGTTGCTGGCCCCATTAGCTAGATTGCGAATATTTTTGCAACAACAAAAAAGATAGTGGTTTTGACCAGGTCAAAACCAGGAAATCAAGTCAAAATTAGGTTTTGACCTCGTCAAACTTAGGTCAACCTCAGGTTTTGACCGGCAAGAGTTCCCCTGCAACAAGAAATTCAGTCGGAATTCACTGAAATTCTCCAGTTTTTCTTAGCAAAATAATCAAAACATATAACCATAAGATTCTAAAAGACATTAATGTGTATTGAACAAATAAATCTTTCAACCAAAAGAAACAGAGAAGAACTTGGGCAATACATGATCATTTCATACATTAAATTCTAAAAACTATCGTTGAACTTAGGAAATTCATGAAATTTTACACTAAAGAGTTATTCTGTATACCTCTGAAAAAGAATGACAAGTAACAACAAAAACAAAAAAAATTAGAAGACATGCACCGTTGAACATTGAGTTACTTCCTTGTTCAGTCTTGGACCTTGGTCACTGTTTTAACATCAAACAGAAAGACATTAAGTTCTTCGGTAGAGATACAGAGTTCTGGTTTTGGATGAGAGCAAACATGGATTTACTCTTCCGTTTTTAAGGAATGAGAAAGAATGATAAATTATCAACCATAAAGCAACCCTCGAGGCATATCGGGGCATGTAAAAACAAACCAAGAGGCGAGTGGTCACTCGAAGCAAAGTTGAAAAATGTACCCGATTAATAATAAGATCGATAACGAATCGGCTCTTCCATTGCGTAACACCTGCCCCACTAGCCGCTTTATATGTGCTAACAACCGTTCACACTACCTAGCATACACAAGCACAACGAACAAAGAGGTTAGTAAAATACAACGTTTCAACCTAAGAGTTTTCACCGATCAAAAGCATGTTTTTCGGGTTCATATAATCGCATACAAGCAACATAATGAATAGTAATAAATTGAAGATAAGAAATAGAATGTCACCTTGGCATGGTGGTGTTGGTACCATTAAGGACAAAACCTTCAACCTACATAGAAAGAAAAAATGTTTCAGATTATAGGTTATAAACAAAAAGAAAAAGACAACCATGAATCATCTGCACAAGCGCTATCTAGATTATTTCAACCAAACTTTATATTAGTGAAACAACTTAAACTTCACTTGGTTCAACTTGACTTCACTGAGGAATTTTGTTAATCTGAAATAGATACTACATATATGAAGTGAAAGAGGACTCTAGTCCTTTAACTACAATACTGACCTTTTTTTGGTTAGAATTCTTCGATGTACTGGAGGTCTTCCGATTGATTATCGACATCTCCTTCAACTATGTCCATAATGGAGTCCTTTTTGCTTTATCATCTAAACTACAAGCAATAAAAAGAGTCGCATCGATTAAACACACTAAAAATTAGTCTACTCATTGCACAACCTATATGCTCATCGATTTCCATAATTTTTGTCTACGCTACTTGGCTCTAAAACAGAAAAAGGGGGATAAAGATGTTGCAATTCCATATGACTAGCAGAAGTATTATAGCTTTCACAAGATTTTAAGCATCTAAACTCCGAAGTTTTAAGATAATTCCATGGCCATCATCCATTTAAGCCAGCGTGGTGATCTCACAGGATATACGAATGAAATCTATGGCTGAGCCAACTGTTTGTTAAAGGTAACAAGATAGAAAACCTGGATATATGCCAACCTAAAAATTAAAACCATTCACTAGACTATCTAATATCATATATCTAGTGTCATGTATCCAATGATTGACTTTAGAAAATCTAGGGTTTTGTTCATATTTGAAAATCCAATGATCAACTCTAGTATCATGAATGTCTTATAACTACATCATAATTCTCAGTTCATATTAGAAAATCTATAAACACCCATACAAATAGCATTGGCAAGCGTACAATGACACCAGATCTATAGATCACAACATAAACCTCTATGTGATACAACCCTTGAAAAGCGGTACAACAACCACACCCAATATTTCGCTTAACAATATGTATGTACTAACTCCAATATACTTTTAAGAGAATCAACTAGACTCAATCTTATTAAAAGTATATCAAAGAGTTATAATATCTCGATCCCTCGATTTAATTCTTACTCAAACAAATAGAAATCTGCGAGTCTAATTAAATACAAGAGAGATGACTTGGATGGTACCAAAGACCAATATCCAAGTGTCAATCAATGTAAATCAACAACCAAAGGTTGGATATTCTAAATGATTGATCTACACAAACATGTGACATTTCAATTATATAACAAAATATAATGCGGAATAGAAATAACAGACACCAGAAGTTTTGTTAACGAGGAAACCGCAAATGCAGAAAAACCCCGGGACCTAGTCCAGATTGAACACACATTGTATTAAGCCGCTACAGACACTAGCCTACTACAAACTAACTTTGGTCTGGACTTTAGTTGAACCCCAATCAATCTCACACTGATCCAAGGTACAGTTGCGCTCCTTATGTCTCTGATCCTAGAAGGATACTACGCACTTGATTCCCTTAGCTGATCTCACCCACAACTAAGAGTTGCTACGACCCAAAGTCGAAGACTTTAATAAACAAATTTGTATCACCGTAAAAGTCTCGGTAATAGATAAATGTTTGTCTCCCACGAGAAATACCTCTGAAGTTTTGTTCCTTCTTTTGATAAATCAAGGTGAACAGGAAACCAATTGATAACCTGGACTTATATTCCCGAACAACAGCCTAGTATTATCAATCACCTCACAATAATCTTAATCGACGCGGCGAAAGAAGATATTGTGGAATCACAACGATGAGACTAAGATGTTTGTGATTACCTTTATATCTTGCCTATCGGAGAAATCAATCTCAAGACAATCGTCAAGATTTTACTTAGTACGATAGAAACAGTAAGATTAGATCACACAACTACGACAAAGTAGTATCGGCACAGCTTCACAATCCCAATGAAGTCTTCAAGTCGTTAACCTATAAGGTCTCGATAGAAACCTAAGGTTAAAGTAGAAACGACTCTAGCTTATACAACTAGTATCACACATGAGGGATTAGGTTTCTAGTTGCTAGAGTTCTCCTTTATATAGTATTTCAAATCGGGGTTTTCAATCTAAGTCACCTTGGTAACAAAGCATTCAATATTCATAGATTAGATGAAAACACGATTATATTCAAGCTAATATTTTTCAACCGTTAGATCGAAACTTAGCTTGTTACACACAAATGAAATGCATGTTTTAGGTTTTCAGTGTAACCGTACCAAACATGTACATTTAGGTGGTTCAACAGTAGTTAACCAAATGGTTAGCCATATGAGCACTTCATATCAACCATATTCTTCTTTACCATAACTAGTTAAAATTAATCAAATGAACTAGTTAGAGAGTTGTTCAATTGCTTAGATCTTTATAATAGACACAATTGAAACAAAAATGATTTGATTCACTCGAATCGATTCATGAACTTTATAGTCACGGTTTGCAAACTTGTATTCCTTAGTTTATATAAGTTTAAGTTCACGAATAATCGTTTTTAGAAAATAACCAACTTAAACGCGGACTTAAGTACCCTAATAAGTTTGTTTTAGGTTCACAAACTCAATGATTTTCTCGATTGAGAACCCCGACAAGAGCGGACTTGTCGGTTTTCCTGAGCAGCAAAGTACGCATACTTTGGTTCTAGGAATAAGGACTTACACACATATGTGTTACTACACACTGTTTATATCCTTCCATGGTTATATAATCTAAACTCTCATTTCAATCATTGAAACATTCTTAGAGGAAGTTATATAGTTGTTATTCACAAACCATTTTTCGTCAAAGCAATTTTCAAGTGATTGAAACATAACATGACTTTCGTCACTAGGTAAAGATGAACTTGGCTAAAGCAAAAGCTTACCAACACATATTTCGAGAAATAGATAAGCGAGATAAACCTCGTCTCGAAATAACAAATGTATAATCATAGTCTATATAGCAAATCGACTTTGTCTCAAGATAGGAGAAAGAGTAGTTAGACTTTTGAGTGATATATAAGTTCAAGTCTCCACATACCTTAGTTGATGAAGTTCCACCGGTTCATGAGTAGTTCTTCGTCTTGTATGATGATTGCCATGGAGTCTTGAGCTCGGCTACACTTTTCTATCCTAGTCCAAGACTTAGCTAATAGTAGACTAGAAATCAAGACTTATAGTTTTGATCACTAACATTGACAAACATGCTTGAGATAGCAACACATGCGAAGTTCCACCGAGCAATGCTCTAACAACCCTTGTTAGTCCTCCACACCCTCATACACCTCTCCCAAAGCAAGATATTTCAAGTACATTCTCATTGTGAAGGTCTTCTCCTTCCCAGCACCTCTATTAAGTAATCCGCCGACAATCCCTTCTCGGCCTCCACAACCTGGAATCACAGCGTATGTTAAATCCTTTTAATAAGGGAATTACTAATTAGTCATAGAACAAGTCAAGGCAACTTTACACTCTAAAAGATTGTCCGCTTTCTCAAAAAGAAACAAACTTCACATGAACAACTGCTGAGAATTAGTCACTCAAACGGACGCATACTACCATTGTATCTCGTAGTAAAGGACCGATCGATCCTTGTAAAATGGCTACGGTTCTCAACAGTAATTTCTTATTCTCCTAAGCCACTTTTTATTCCTATCAACACCTTAAAATCTCTAGATTTATGAAAAATCAAACAAGTAAAAGTGGGAACAAACCTTAATTAACACATGATCGCTCATGGGCTTAAGATCTTGGACATCCTCATGCTCCTTCAATATAATATGGCTTATTCCATTAAAGTTCTAGATCCATAAAGTCGAAAAATACGTATCGGGGTTCTCAATGTTGAAAGTAAAAGTATGAAATTACATGTATGCATCTTTAAGCTCTTTGTTTCTCGGATCGAGCTTCAAACCATTGTTAAAGGCATCCATCGCTTCATCGAACCTCTTGACAATAAATGCAACAAAAAGTTGAAAATGGATATGTTTACTTGGAGAGAGTAAGAAAATAAAGGGGAGATACGTACTTTATGCTATATCGACATGTGTAATGATCTATGTGTGCGAGATAATATACTCTCCACATGATATGGACAAAAATGGAGCAAGAATCAAAGTTAATACATCCATACATTCATCTTATAATTTGATTTGCACCACCTTTAAGTAAGCGTAACAACATATGCGCGTCCATCCCTTTCTTGCGGCTACTGTGAGGTGTATTTCCACATGTCACATCATTTGGGTTAGTGCCTTCCTATATATATGCAAATTGAAAAACGGTTATAAACATGCTCCAAGACAAAAATGTTATGAAAGTTTACATATTAATATAGTATAAGATATATATTCAATTGATATTTTTATCAGTACATAAGTATTATGTAATGTCGCATCCATAAAAAATAGGAGGCTCATACCAACCTTTTTGGTTTTTGTTGCAGTTTCAATATTAATTTTGAAAGCTTCTAGTCCCTACCAACAAATCAGCTTACAATTGTTATTGCTAATTTAAACCATACACACGTAAATAAAAAACCCATAGTTGAGTAAAAAGGTAGCCATAATCGAATATCACTCTATTCTGCAGCTTGACATTCAAATATTCTACTAAACCATTTGTCTCAGCTCAAGCCACTACCAGCAACTCTCTAACATTAGCTTATTGCTCTCACTCCCACTGCTTACCAACAAAAACCACCATGCCATAACTCGTATCTTCTTACCATCATACCAACAACTACCCATTTCATATTGTCAAGCCAACCCGCACCACCAAAACCAATAACATCAACCCCATTTCTTCCATCGGCATCAAGCAACACCATAAATGCCTTCATATATCACCATCATCAGACACCAATCATTCCCCGAACATTTAACTCCGTGTCAACTCCATCATCTTCACATCCTCAGAATTCGTGAACTCAAAATTGGGTATAACCCAAACTCCTAAACCCATTAGAACTATCATTCATGCTTCAATCACCTTCGATGCTCTACAAATTCAACACTAGCAAGGTCAGTATTCTTCTCTCGTTTGTATCGTAACTTTTCCACATAACTCGTACCATTATCCCCGCTACCAAATTCATAATCATCAACATAATTCCTCAATTACATGTTGATTTAACTCAAACCATATCTTCAATTTCTTATCTGGATTGCATCACCTTAAGTGCTTTGATGCAATATATTCATCAGCTTTAGCTTGCTGTTCATGGTCAAAGATATTTAACTCAAACCCATTATCTTTGACCATGAACAGCAAGCTAAAGCTGATGAATATATTGCATCAAAGCACTTAAAAACACTAATGTACTTGAGAAAACTGACATTGTTGGCAGCTCTGAGAAAGATCTTGTTCACGAATTATCATAGGAAGATCTTGAAAATTCGTTTTCTCTTGTTACAATATAGTTTAGATATCTTCTCAAGAAGAGAAATAAACGGTTCGCAAGAAAACGTCTGCTATCATCGACCAAACCACATGATCGTGGTTCCCTCTAAAAAGGTGGATGACGGCAAAGTCATGATGAATATATTCCACAAAGAGCTTCAAGTGTATACTGTTGATAGGGTTTAAAAACCTTTATATATATTGTAACTATCAATTGGAAACATAGGTTTTTAAAAACCGATAAAGCAACAACTAATTTTTTCAAATTAATCAATAAACAATATACAAATATTAATTTATTCAAATCATAACCAATTCAAAGTAGCCCAATAACCCAAGTAGTTTCAACCATAAATCCCAGAAGCTAAAAAACATCTAACAAAAATGCTTTCTCAAAAGCCATAAACATATTACAACAGACAAAAAAACATCTAGCAAACCGCTTTCTCAAAAGCCATAAACAAAGATGAGGAAAGCACCCATCCGAGAGGGCATGGTTTGACCAACATGCTTAATCGAGTAGTTCTAGTGTTCAGATAAAAGTTTATGAAACCAAAATAAATTCTAGCATCAGCAGCCTTTGTAAAATATCCACGTGAGTCTATTTTAAAAGATTTAAAAACAGCTGGGAGTTCCTGTGACTTTTTCTCCCAAATCCGGGCATGATACTAAGAATGTTAGATAACCTGCATTTTAAAGTGTTCGTGAATTTTTTACTAAAAGAATACCGATTTATCAAAGTACCTTTCCCACTGTAGGTTAGACAAAGAGTTTCTTGCAGAGCATTTTAATGGTTTCTAAAATTCTTTTTATGAGATTTGAAAAACAGAATCATCTAAAATAAAAGATGAGCTCATGTGAGGTGCTTCCTTACACACTTTTTAATGCCTTCCACCTCTAATTTTTCCTGACTGCACATCTATAAGCCGATAAAGCCTCGTAACATATGATATAAAGATAATGAGAAAGGGGGTCTCCTTGTCTCAAACCCCTTTCAGCAATAATTCCAATGGGACTACCATTTAACAAAAACAAAGTAGGAACAGTGATACAAACATTGGTTTATGAGATTAAACCAATGTTCGTATAAGCCTATTTTTTAAAACCTTTTCCAAGAAAGACCATTCAAGTTTGTTGGGCTTTGACATGTCAAGTTTTTATAGCCGCAATATCATCAACTTTTTATGATGGTTCAAACACAAATAACTTCATTAGCAAGAAGAATATTATCGTAGATACTTCTTTAGGCACAAAGGCACTATGATTTTGAGAATAAGATTGTTCATAAAAGGTTTTAGTCAATACAAAGTCTTAGATTGGATTTTGCAAAGTTGCAGGCAAATGGGTCTATAGCTGAGATACAAGTTCAGCAAGAGGACCTTTAGAATGAGAGCAATATTGGTGGTTAAACACTTTAGCAATATGCCGCATTTAAAGAATTTGGTCATATCAACAACCTGCCCTCACCCACTATGTCCCAATGTTTTTGATAAAAAAGACCCGTAAAACCATTAGGACCTGGGGCTTTTTTTTCCTCCCATTTGAAAATCGGCATTTTTATTTCCTCAGCAGAAGGGGAGAGTTTAGATGAGAATTATCCTCCACAAAGAACTTCACCGGAAGATCTTGGAGGATTTTCATCTTGGAATTGTCATGAAAAGTATATAAATTTTTGAAATAATCAAAAATAAGTGGATATATGAAAGACGAGGTACCAACACACTAATCTTTAAATTATCCACCTATAAGTCCTCTTACCGAAAGTGATTGTCTATGAACAAAGTCGAGACATACGACAATTTGGTATTCACACTTTGTGTGACTGCCTATGGATACAAGATCGAAACAATACAACAACAAAAGTGTGATTACTTGATAATATGTTCGGACTTAACCAAACTATATAGGATCACTATCAAGTAATACGGATAACGTTGTGTAATTTATTTTAAATTATAATAACAATAATTATAATTATGAAAAGAAAAAGTAAATGACACAACAAGATTTTGTTAACGAGAAACCGCAAATGCAGAAACCACTGGACCAAGTCCGAATTGAATACTCTCAGAATTAAGCCGTTATATAAAATCTAAACCAACTTCGTATAGTTGAGACCAAGCAACTAAACCTAGTTCACTTAGTTTCTTCAGTATCCCTGTGCTTACGATATTCAATAAGTGCACGCACTAGAACAATTCCTTTGGATCGTATTCCAAACAGTAAAGGAACGATAAATCTGTTTGGTAACAACTCTATTGATTCTTTCCAGATAAAGATAAGTCATATGCAAAGGCTCTTCCGTTTAAAAAAATAAACTCCTTTGCCTGGTTAGATCAATCCAATCTATATTACCTAAGTAATAAGATTCGGATTTGTAACAATCAAAATAGAACTCAAGAGAACTATTGGGTGTTACCGATCTCACGCAACTAATCAATCGAATAAATCCGATTATAGTTGGATCCCAACCGATCAAGGTTTCTGCTACACAAAGATATGATAAACCAATAAGAAATCTTCTTCATCTTCTTTAATCTTCAATTAAACCTATACAACACCACTTGAATCTCTTGTGATCAATCACACACAGAACGGAGTTTGTTAACAATGAATTATCACAATATGTCTTTAGATCTACAAACAGTTCTAAAGATCCCGTCGACACTTCGATCTAGTTTGAGTGAATCTTATATCAGAAGAGAAGATTCTCAAGAATAACAAACTAGGTGCAATCAAAGTTCAACAACCATTAGTCAATCAAATCAATCGAAAACTAATAAACTGTGATTATCTAGTTTCCCACCAACGGTACTCGTAGAGCTTCTTGATCCCACGGAAGTCTTTAAACGAGCGGTCGTAAGAGATTTCGCCTAATTAGGTTACTTTCCTCTCCGGATAGACGGCTCCACCAGAAACAACAAAAAGATGAAGTTTGTCTGGCTCTTAGGATATTTTGCTACAAATGAAAACTTAGGTATTTATAGACCAAGGATGTTTAGACACCAAGGAATTTCCAAAACCGAAAGTGTTCTCAAGATATGCAATAAGTGCCCAAATCGGCTTTCATAATTCCTGAAAATGCTTTGTCCAATATTTTCCTAAATCTCTCAATAGTAAATCTCCAATTAGTAAATGCACATTACTAATTTTTATTCTCTAGAGATATGCATTTAATTGCTGGTAATTAAAGCATATACAACTAACAACCTTAATTAAAAGATTCTTAATTTATTTCGGACCGGGATATCTTTGAGTAATTAAGGAATAACTTTGAAAAATAAAAGATAAGAGTTATTGTTCGTGTTCAAAGTATGTTGACATATTTTCTTTGTAAATCATCTTTCATATTTACAATCTTGGAAGCGATTATACCACACTTCCAAACAAGTTTAGAATTGGTTCATCTGTATTCCAAGACAACTATGTGATTGATCAAATATCAAATCACAATCATGGGTTCAATCGGCTCTACCTTAATATGGATTACTTGTGATCGTTCACACAAGTTACCGGGACCGATTATATCAGTTACCAGGATCGGTTACGTAAATTACCAGGACCGGTTACCATATACTCATGGTATTGCTTGTGATCGGTCACACGAGTCACTAGGATCGGTGACCAATTGCCAGGATACCAATTACTAGGACCGATTACACCAATTACAAGGATCGATTACACAACTCTTTTGTGATCGATCACACCAATTACTAGGATCGGTCACACCAATTACAAATATCGATCATACCATCTCAGGTGATTACTTAGGATCGGTTACACTAATTAATCAAAACTAGTCATACCAAATCATAAGTCAGGCATTGTGATTAATTATACCAAGATACATAACAAGTTATGATCGGTTCTACTAACTCACACATATTGGTAATCCAAAGATATGCAATGAATAACAATACCAATAAGCCTGGCGATTTCCCTTTCGATTCATAAAAACAAGTTCATGAATGTACTTACTTTAAACAAATGTAAACATTGTTTCCTAGGATGAAATCTTCACCTTTACCCATACACATAATCACAATAACATTCATAATATTATGTTTGATGTCATATCTACGAAGTTCAAAAGATAAGCGTTATACTTCGTAGTATAATTCCTTAATACTATGATCTGTCTCACTACTAGAGTAAAATATTCATTCACGGCTTCGTAGTGATATCTTCAATATAGCACGACTTGAATGGGATAATGCTAGGAAACGAAACAAGCCTGGGTCATATTACTAACATCAAGAAGAAGGATGATGTCGTCATCAGAGTAAGTTACTTCTTCGCATTCGTGCCTTCGAGTAATACTCTGTATGTCTCATATTCCCAGACTTTCTAGTCCGACCTATACGGTTGCCCTCCCGATGCGTGTCACAACCACAACAAATTAGTGAATATTTTCCACTCAATTAACAAGCATATGGTGGTAGAAGTCATTCCCACAAGGAGCAAGAGGTTTTAGTTGTTTAATTGTCACAAAAAGGGGGTTTGTTTTATAAAGCAAAAGAAAATAAACAAAGCAATTCAAATATAAAGTTGAAATCAATAAGAGAGACAAGATCAAGGAATCCTTCTTCGCAAAACAATGATTCAAGTTATGTTTTTCATCCACATGTTATTAGTCACGTATCACCAACCGTAGGGATAAATAGATTCGCTTAGCTAACCCCAAAATCCCTTATTTCACCGAACAAGTCCGCTTAGTTATCGATTCTATTCAAAAGAACCACCTTGAGGTTCGCTTACAAGATGTACTCCCCTAACGATTAAGATTGAATTTAGGTTTTAGTACTAGTAGTTAAACTCGGGTTCGCTTTTAGTCCACTTTTTCTAGCGTTGTTTTCACACACAATTTCTCCACTTAAAATCCTCCGCAAGGTCTCTGTTTTTCACTTGTGTAAAGTTTCGAGAACGATTACGTATTCCCCTAACTTATACTAGATTTAGGTGACACAAATCAATCTGGCCGTGCACTCTGTAACAATCTATCAAACAACCATGAATGTATAAATATTCCTATTAGTAAAAAACAAACGATAATCATGTGAAAAACTTCAAGATAGAATTGAAAACAAACTCAAATCATATGTCAAGAACTAGGAATTCATCCTCAATCAATAAGAAAATTAGCTACTCATGTTAAGGAGTTCAAGCACAAAGAATAAAGAAAAAGAGAAGTAAGAATGTAAAAAGGTGTAAAAAAGTGTATAGAACTTCTCTATTTATAAGGCTTCAATGCTCTCCAAATCTTCCAAGGAATAGAATCCTCATTCCATAATAACACCACTTTCCAATTTGAGCCAATTCCAATTTCAAGTTCAATTCTCCAAAGCCTCCAAATTTTCATCCAATTCCCAAATCTAAGTCTTCACACCCATGAGAGAAACTCACACATAATTCTCGCAATTTTGGTCCGCCTAAAACCACTGGGATCACCTTAATCCGGCACCGAATAAGTCGGCGGCCACCCGAGATTCTCGTTGCCGGGAATGGAATATTCGCCACCGATCCGTCGAGTTGATTCGTCAGGATGAACGGTCATAGTCGATTGGTCAAGGGGAATGAGGGCTGGCTAGGGATTTAGCCGCAAGATCTTACTTGGCTCATCGATCTTATTTGTATTGAGTTGGTCGCTGTCGATCGAGCTGGACTCACCGAAGAGAAATTTGGGCAGAGTCTCCGTTTGTTTACACAACCTTTAGGCAAGTTGGGGATCATCTATCTTAAATTCCCCGCATCAATCCTACCATACATTCATCTATAACCCTTTTTTAACACACCCTAATCTTGATAATCGAATAAAGCTTCAAATCCTTCAATTGCAACTCCATTCTAGATTACGTAATTTCAAACTCCATTAACTATAGCATCAAACACCTCTTCCCTGTGTCCAAGAATCAAAGAACAACATCTCCTTTATCTCTAATCTGCTCATTACAAACCCATTTTAACATCTCTTCCCCTCGTATATCAATCACCTTCTCAGCCAATTTCTAATCATCAACAAACTTTAACCACCATCAGCTTCATGAATCTCTCAAACCCATTAAACCTGAATCAGTTTTCACTGAAATCTCATAAATCCCCATCATCAATTCCATAAAAACCCTCTTCAATCTCGCTGCTACCTCTTCCAAATTCAACCCAAAAACCCATTTAATTCACTATGCAAGCAACCATCTTATCTTGCACCCATCTCAGCTCTTTCCATAATCCACAACTGCTACTTCAACCACCTTCATCTGCGGTTTCTGAGACAAACCCACTTCTCTTATCACTTCGAACCACCATTCTTGACATAGCAGCATCTCCATCTTCATCTGGTTTACAGAGACAGCAAACCCTAACTTCCAATTTCATTTCCATTTGGTTGCTTTGCTTCTCAACAACGCCACCATCTTTAATTTCTCGGTCCAGTTTTTATTAATTCTTCCTCGTCTTCTTGGTTGAACATCGATCCCCATTTCTTAGTGATCTTCTCAATCTCTCGGAAACACAGTCATAGCATTGCTTTTATTTCTCAATTTCGACTCCAGTGCGAAAAGAATGAGAAGTGATGATTGAAAACGAGAAAAGTCTAGGTTTAGGTTTATCGGATTAGGGTTAGTATTCAGCACTCGTCACCTGATAAGGGCTACCCAGTTGGCAATCCCATAAGTGAATAACAGGTAGACGCCCTTAACCTCATTGGCCTGTCTTTAGTGCTCCTCCAATAGAGAGTAGCCCTTAACCGTGGTCGGGCTCCGAGATAGTGTTCTCTATGAAATGACAATTTAGCCCTTTTTGCTCAAATTGGATGATTTCTTCTTCTTTTCTCCGTATGACTCCATAGTACCTAATAACTCAAAACACGCGTAAAGTACATAATTTACAAGAAAAAGTAGCGAGAAAGCATAAACAATAGATAGTAAATAAGGTGTATTCTACACCCTATCGATCTCCAAGTACATAATCAAGCGACTCTTAGATGAGTTTTGATTCACTAAAATATGACAACCAAACTTGACATACCAACGCTC
>JAJJWW010013747.1:0-47812 GCA_023531295.1 Papaver armeniacum
GTAACACCAAAGAGATTTAGAACGAGAGGCCGAAAGACTCAGGGGCAAGTACACTGGCGAGGAGGGAACCCTAATCGAGACGTCCCCAAAGAACGGCCAACCGCCCCTAGCCCGGTTGTTCCCAGTCAGTGGTTGATCACCCAACGCCCCGATCGTCCTCTCCTATCGCTCTCGCTGCGCGACCCCTAACACAACGGGACACCAAATGAACAGCCACTCTAATCACGAGAGCACCGACCATGTTACTCGCCATGCGGCAAGTCAAAGAAGACGGGAGGATCCTAAGGGATGAGAGAATTGCAGAGGAGAAACTGGCGCTAGAATACGAGAACCACCAACTCCGTTAACAGGGAGGACGGGGGTCGAGGGATCATCAAGCCGAGGCGCCTTCTAGCAATCACACTCCACCAAGGGACGACCCACCCCCTTCACCAAGCCGAGGACGAGTACCACCCTAATCGGCCAAGAGAGGGTATGGGCCTTCCGAGATTCGTGTGGTCGATGAGGAAGTAACAGCGAAAGTGCGGACGCGTCCACCAAACAAAGATCGAACGGCTTTGAGCGGATGGTTAAGAAACCGGCGGAATAGCGAGGATGATAAGTTAGCGATAATCAATGAAGCCTGTGAAGACACTCGTTCACCCCGAGAACTGACCAACACCATTTCCGCCCAAAGTGCACATTACCAATCTTCCGATCTAGGTTCGATGGCACAAGGCGATGCGGGAGAACACGTCAAGATGTACGGCATGTCCTTACTACGGTGGAAGAATCACGATGTGGTCATGCAAGTTCTTCCTCGCCGCCTTGAAGGAGAAGCGAAGAGTTGGTTCACACCTGCCCGATAAATCCGTTGGGAGCTATGCGGTTTTGGTGGAAACCTTTCTCGAGACGTACATGCATAACGAAGATAGCTCGGCCCGAGTCGACAATTTATTTACCCAGCACGGAGGCCGAGGAACGCTGCGTTCCTTAACGGACAGACTGGAGGAAGTTATGCACTGATATAGGGAAAGCACCCGGTCGACCAACGGATATTCGGCCGAAACTCGCTAAGGGAAGTCGGATCCCATCAGGTGGCGATGTACACGAGAAGCCCAAGACACTAAGGGAGATCCGGAAGATGCGTGGGAGCACACATCGCCTTGGAGGAGATCCAGAAGGAGCGCAAGATAGGGAATACAAGAGGCGAGCACCGCAGAAGAGGCTACCCAGAGCTGCCGCGAAACGATCCAGAAAAGGCCGTGCCGGCACTTCTGCATGAAAAACAAGAAAGTTTGGGTCGAGAGGGTAGAAACCTCGCCATGAGCCGAGATCGTACACTCCGCTCAATGCACCTTGGAAGAAGTGTTCAAGGAGGTTGAAAAGAGGAACGACATCCGTTATCCCAAGACTCCGAGGGGTCCCAATTCGACGGGACAAGGAACCACCCGGAGCCCCGCCACTATCATCGTTCGCGGCCATTCAACCAATGATTGTAAGAGAAGTGAAGGACATCGTCCAAAGATACGATCCGCGATGGGTATCTACGACATTTCGCAAAAACAGGCTGCAAGTAGACCGGCCCAGCCAGAGGTCCCCGTCCATCAAATAAGAATCAATCGCGGCGCTCGATTCACTTGTAATACCATATCACACTCGGCAACACAAGGATACGATTTGGGATGAGTATCACCTCAAGGATACACAAGAGGGACAGACGGGCGGCAGAGAAATCTTTAGCGTGGCCAAGACCCTCCTATGGAGCCATGGATGATGCGATTACCTTTCTCGGCAAAAGACGTTCCATTAGCGGACAAGCGCATGGGGATCCTTTAGTAACAACTCACGATGATTGAGGAATGGGGCGTCGCGCAGATATTAATGGACAGTGGTAGCTCGGTCAGTTACGTTTATGACACTTTCAAGAGGATGGAATTGTCCGATGACGTCCCGATCCCGTCTTCGACTTATCGAATTTACGGTTTCAACGACACGATGACAGTGCCAAAGGGAGAAGTCCTCTCAAAGTCTCGGACGGGAGGGTTCCTTGACACATTGGACACCCTTTGCGTAGTCGATGTCGCGTCGCCATATGAGGCAATCCGGGGACGACCTTGGATCGCGGGGAATCATGGGAGTCCTCGACCTACCATCGAAATCGCGCTTCCCTTCTTATCGCGGAGTGGTAGAGGTCTTAGACGACCCCAAGCGGCAAGACGGTGTGTGCGGATAGACATCCAACGAGAACGAGGAAGGCGGTGCAGGAACGCCGAGAAAGAAGAAGTCTAAGGAAATGGAGCGGGAGAGGAATTGGAAAAGGTGATGTCACAAGCCATCGCACTACGAACAAAGCAGACCGAGTCTTATAGCAATCACGGGAACCCAACCGTCGGCCAGCCAAAGCAAAACTTCGGCCCAGAACCAACTTATAAGTCAATCCGGCAAATTTATGAGCATGATTAGTGAGAATAGTCACGCTTAACCAACGAACGATCCCAAAGGCTGATAACCCTCTGAAGGAGTACATGGATGTATTCGCTTGGCAAATGCACGACATGGAAGGAATCGACCCAGAAGTTTGCTCACATCATCTGCGGATAGACCCCAAGTTCAAGCCGATTAGACAAAAGATGAGAAGAATCGTGACCTTGTGCTACAACCGGCGGTGGATCGAAGAACGTACGCGCGGAAATCATCCGAAAGGCCCAATATCCGCAATGGATATCTAATATGGTAATAGTCCCCAAAAGGAATGGGGGCGTCTCGAATTTCTGGCGTCGACTACGGCGGCCGAATAAGGCGTGCCCAAGGACAAATTTTCCCTCTCCCAAGATCGACCAGTGGTGGAATCCATTGTCGGGTATAAGGCGATAACACTCATGGATGGGTACTCGGGATATAACCAAATTCCCCGGCCCCGAAGACCGGAGCATACATCTTTTTCACGCTTGTAGAGAGACTATGTTGTTACACCAAAATGCCATTCGGCCGAGAAATGCGGGCGCTACATACCGGAGGTGGTGGAGGACATGTTTGAGGACAAAATACACGACACCATCGAAGTATACGTGGACGATATGCTAGTCAAGAGTAAGGTAGCCGATACCTACATCGACGACCTTAGAGACATCTTCGAGACCATGAGAAATTACAAGATGAGGCGAATCCGTCCAAGTGCACCTTTTAGGTTACCTCGAGCAGTTTCTGTGGATACATAGTCACCGATAAAGGGATCGAAGGCATCCGGAGGATAAAATCGAGCCGTGACGAAATGCCTTCACCCTTTTGACAACAGGACGTGCAACGGGCTGAACGGAAACTTAGCGGCTTTAGGGCGATTCATCTCTCGATCGTCGAGACAAGTGCAAGGATTTCTTCGGGACGCTAAGGAAGGGAGAGAAGTTTAAATGGACGAGGATGTGAAGCATTCCAGAAAATCAAGCAACACATGGCAAGCCTACCGGTGTTACAAAGACCCGAGCTAGAAGACGTGCTAACATTGTACCTCGGGGCAACCAGTCACGCCATCATGTTGTGTTGGTCAGAACGAGGGAGAAAAGAAAAGCCGATATATTTCATAAGCAAGACCATGAACCGCGGAAAGAACTACATTTAATCGAGGCAACTCATACTCTTTTCAGCGCTAGTGTTTTGCAACGCGAAACTCAGGGACGTATTTCCAAACTCATAAGATTCGAGTGCTTACCAAGTCCTCCAGAGTCAAGTACTTGACAATGCAACCAGGTCGGGGCGGATCTCCAAATGGAGCGCACAAATAAAGCGATTCGATATCTTTTTATGAAATGAGGACAGCGGTGAAAGCGCGATGCGGTGGAATTTTTGGCAGACTTCCCCCTCGGTGGACGAGGGGCAGTAGAGGACATCCCGAAATGGAGGAAGATCGAGAAGATTCACCCGATTTATCAGAACTGCGAACTCGGAAACACGATGGGAGGTTTTCGTCGAGCCAGGTCATCCAATAAAGATGGAGTCGGAGTTTAGGACTGGTCTTTACGACAGAAAGGGCAAGAAAATGGTCCACTCTTTTAGACTTGAGTTCAAAGCAACCAACAATGTCATTTTAGTCTGAAGCGGTAATACATGCCCTACGCTTGATTGTGGAGATGGGCATCCAGGAGGTCTGATCGACAAGCGACTCGAAGCTAGTTGTGCGGTAAAATCACCTGCGATATGCCATACATGACCCTTTGTGCAAAAATATGCGGGAGCTCGCCTAATCTTATCGGGCAAATACTCAAGCATCAAATTCCGACATACTCTGCCCGAGAAAAGACAATCGGCACTCGGATGCCTGGCATATATCGCTTCCATGTTGACTGACTCAAGCATTGAGGTATTCGAATCATGAGATCCTAATGCCTTCACATGCAGAGAGAACGTGGATATCGGCGCACAAGTCATGGCAACCACTACCGATCAATACGGGCCGATGATTCGAGAAAGCCGATTCATGAATACCTCGAAACGGGAAGGTTGCCCAAGGAGGCTGAGATCAACAAGATCAAGAGCAAGCCGCCCGCATTTAACTTAGGGATGGATGGCACCCTATACCGAAATCATACCTAGGACCATTGCTAAAATGCCTAAGTAAAGGAAGAGGGCAGATGATGTAACGGAGTACATTAGGGGCGTGAGGAAACCACA
Organism: Papaver armeniacum; assembly: GCA_023531295.1. Lineage (NCBI taxonomy): Eukaryota > Viridiplantae > Streptophyta > Magnoliopsida > Ranunculales > Papaveraceae > Papaver > Papaver armeniacum. The sequence goes on from JAJJWW010013747.1 coordinate 4,648, forward strand.
CTCAGGCGCGACCTAGCGGCGCAAGGCTAAAACCATGGGATACTTAGCCGTACATGAATGAGGGCGCGAAGCATATGGCCACCGTTTGCGGCAATGCCAGAAATTTGGAAAGAAGATACATGCGCCGGTCAGAACATTGAACCTCGTCATTAGTCCTGGCCCTTCGCTAAATGGGGAATTGACATCTTGGGACCACTACAGTCGGATCGGGACAACTAAGTATTTAATTGTAGCCACCTCGATTATTTCACCAAGTGGGTTTCGGTCGCTCCGCTAAGGCACATACGGGATAAGGACGTCTTTCGGTTCATGCTGGGAACACATCATATGCCGCTTTGGGATTCGGCAAAGCAATCGTCTCTGACAACGGGGAAACAACTGCAAGGCAAAAACATCGAACTTGCTATTCAACACTTACAACATCCGAAAGAGAAAGTACACGCCTTTCTACCCCCAAAGCAATGGACAGGCCGAGATCACAAACAAGACCATCGCCGATAACATGAAGAAGAAACTCGACGGGGAATATGGGGAGTGGTGTGAAGAACTCTACAATGTCTTGTGGGCATATAGGACAACTCGCAGGGAGGCAACGGGACTGTCACCCTTCATGCTAACATATGGGACCGAAGCCATCCTACCTACGGAGGCGATGATACCTACCACAAGGACCGAAGCATGGAGGCGAAACATCTCGGCGGACCTTATCTTGGCTAAACCGGGACGATTTGGAAGAAAAGAGAGAGATGGCCCTACAAAAGATGGAAAATTACCAAACGAAGAATCCAACGGAATACAACAAACGGGTCCCGACAAGAGAATTCCAACCGGTGGGCTGGTACTAAAGCTCCTACCTAGCTATGAGCGTGACAAGAAGGGCGGTAAACTTGCACCACGGTGGGGAGGACCCTACACGATAATTGAGAAAGTCGAAGAAGGGGCATACAAGATACTGAAGCGGACGGAAAACCCGAGCCACGCATCATGGAACGCGACACGACTAAAGATCTACCATCCGTGAGATCAGTAAGATATCTTGTCATCTATTTCCGTGAAAAGCCGCGTGGGGGTTGAAATATGACAAGTGCGTACGAATGGTCGTTTCGAACCGGGGCGATGGCATTGTGCAAATGCCAGGGTTACACTAACACGGACTAATCGAACTCGGGCGATGGCATTGTGCAAGTGCCGAAGGTAGTTCAGGCCCTGGCGGTTGGAAACAGTGGCCGATTGTCGAGGCATGAGTACTCGACAGTCGGCATGAACAACATTGCTCTCCTCGCAAGTGGCCGAATCACTTGCCCAAGAAACAATCGATAACTTCTTGGGGTATCGATCCCATAGAAACTAGGCAAGACCAACTCCCCTTCCACCGGATCTCGAAGAGACGGTGATGAGATGCCTCGGTCGGGACATGGCATCGGCCCGATGACCCTCCTTGTTGAGTGTGTTCGACGTAAACGGCATTTGTGACTAACTCCGTCTATCCATGTGCGGGGAATAAGAAAGGACAATAACGAGGCTACGATAGAAAAGCCACATACGAGCAACTCCAACATAAATAAGAATAACGACGTCGGTAGTGTAACAAAGACATCGATAGCAAGAAGAGAAAATAAGCCAAGGACGCAAAGACCCCATAACAAGTTATGCAAGAAGTTAACAAAGTGTTCAAACGAATTACAACCCGAAGAAAGGGCAAGACATGGCGACACAGCGCTACAAAAGACATGATCACTCTTTGGAGGAAGTAGAACCCGATGACTTCTTCTTGGCGGCAAGATCGGCTCGCTTCTTATCAAGCACCCTTCACACCGACTTTGACCCGCAAGACGAGCTCCTCATGAACTTTCGCTTTCTCGGCTTGTAAGGTCCCGCTTCTAGCCGCTCGCCGCTTCAAAGAAAGGGGCCACTCGATCGAAGCGAGATGAGCCTCCTTCCCCTTCAAACGAATGTTCTCCTCCTCCGAGGCCACTTTCCCCGCTTCGGCTGCCAAGACAACAAGAACAGTCGATCACACAACAACAACAACAAGATAACAACATGGAAGGCACGACACAAAGCACACCACCTTCTAACAAAGGGGCAATTATTCTAATCGACTCCTCGGACTCGGTCGGAGCTACACTCGAGGGCGGACACCTTCAAGAAAGTTTAGGTATCATTGTTCATTAAACTCATTAGTGGGGCAATACTTCTTGTGATCACTCCATTCCTCCCTGCGTCGAGAGTGGGCAGCCTGCAAACCCGACAATTGAGCACGCACCCAATCCAACTCTCCAGGAAACCTTTACGAACTCCTTAAGCTTCTCAAGAGCCTCTCGGCTACGCTTCTCGGTAGCGTCTCTCTCTCCCCCAAGATCCGGAGGCGTTGCATGAGATCCCGAACACAAGTCTTAGCCACCATTGATCCTCTAGGTTATCGGCTAATAATGTTTTCTCGGTCGCTATACCTTAGAAGTGAGCTAAGTCCGCTCTCAAATTATCTATTTCCTCGGGAACATACTCAAACGTCTCGTGCCGATAAAGTTTGGATTGAAGATCTTGATATCGGTCTCTAGACGATCAATTTTAGCGTCCTTATTGACTATTCTGCGTTGTAAGTTCGAGACATGATCTCGTTCTATGTTAAACTTCCCTCTTCAACGACGACACCTTGTGGCGCTGGCGGCCTCCCATGATAGAAGATTCGACTAGCGGGAGAGTACTAAACTCGGGATATTGGCACTACAAGATCAATCACAACTAGTCCCGGAAAGAAAAACGCATACCTTGGGTTTTGGCCAACTCCTTCTCCAGCCCTCGAGACCGTTCACGCTCCGCCGCTGCGAAGAGACGAAGATTCTCCCTCTCGATGGCATCCGAGCGTTGGATGGCAAGAGCACTCAATAGCGAGCGGTTGACATCCTAAAACAATACCAACAGGTCGGCCCTAAACAAGTACAAAAAACGCAACACCGAAACATTCAACTCACCGGGAGGTCGAAGGTACTTTTTAGGCCGGCCTCTAGCAACGCGGCGCATTGACCTTCTCTTCATCGGACAAAGAGGCGAAATCGGGAGAGATGAGCGCCACAGCGAGTTGCATATAGGGCCCGAGATAGTGAAGGAAATCGTTTATCGGGATTAGGGAACCACGGTAGAAAAGTCTTCGATTTGACCATCGACAAATGACATTCTCCACATCACGGTCAATCAAACCACCCCCATCACCACCCGATTTCCCCTCCTTACCAAGAGCATCGTCCTCATCATCCCAAAAGATCTTCTTCATCATCACCACTGACACAACATACACCGGTGCCATCGGCAAGCACAATCCCTTTGCCGATCACTTCCGGGGGCACATCCTTCTCCTAAGGCACATCCTCCTTAGGTTCTTTACCCCTACCCCTTAGGCTTCCCACCTACAAAGGCTGACGAATCGCCGACGATTTAAGAGGCGACCTCCCGGGAAATGTGACAAAGGTAGTCGATCATCAAGGGATCCTCACCATCCTTCGCCCGAGAGTACCGGCGGCCTTGTCAACCTTCATCTTGCCACGTGATCACCCGACGTCAGATCCATGCAAGGCAACAAATATTAGGGCACGTACATGTACGTTAAAATAAAAAACAATAAGTATATTTGTTACCTTCCCTGTCCCCTCCTCGGCTCGCCAATCCCATCCTCTTCCGATGAACTAAAAACCTCGGAAGGAGTGCCACGGGACTTAGTCGAAAAACACCACCAAAACAAAATACTACCCCGTAAGTCTCCGAGCCGATCAACCAAAACTAGAGAACAGAGAAATACACAAGCCCGATCAACGTTGACTACCCGGAAAGGATAAAATTCGGTAGGAGGAGGGAGCTTGCCACTCAAAAGAGGGAAATGGCAGTGGAACTCGGTCCCAAAGCGATTATCATTGGTATGACGTGCGTGCTTGTTGGAACTCTTTCCCTCGGGGTCCTCATCCAAAGAAGTCTCTGACTCCCTCGGGAAGAGTCTTATGACGGTGAGGAGCTGGCGGCAAACGGCGAGATCGCCATTAGTAGTGGTCCGCTCCGATAAGTATTTGCCGGCGAAGGCTGGAGTGTAGTCACCCGCTTGAGAAGGATCGAAAGGTAGACCAAGTAGTAGGAGCGCACTCGCCTCGACTCACGCTTCTCCCACTCGGACGAGGATACGGAAAGTGTTACCGTTCCATTGGGCAAAGGCACGTCACGGACGGATCTTAGAGAGGGCCTCGTATAGAACGGGCGACTAGAGGATCGTATAAAGGGAAACGCAGCCCGAGCTCTAGCCGACCCCTGGTGACTACGGTCGCCTCGGCCGAATGGGGGAAATCTCAAAACATCCTCCTTCCTCAACGCCCTACGGCTCGACAAGAGCTCGACGTCATACCCGTGAAGACCGAACTCATCCTTCCACTGTTGAACATATTGCTCGTCCCGTTAAGTCCTTAGCGGTCCTCTTGTCACCCTACAAGAAAACGAAGACGGGTTATCGGGAAAGATAGAATCTAGAGCGCGGTAATCATTACTTGGAAGGACTCTCCACGACGAACAGGGAATCAAGTGATACGCCGTCTTCATCGAGAAAAACACATAACTCACACACCTTCTTTAAATCATTTGAGGAGTTGAGGACGCCATAAAGCCCCGATGAGAAACGGCAAGAGAAGCGAAACACGACTAGGAAGTTGCGGCGGCAACGGAGACGAGAAGATGACGGATAACGAAGAACAAGAGGGGCGATTTGTGAAGAAATAGACAGAAAGAATGAAAAGAAGACGGAGAAAGAACAAAGTTGCGAGAGAACGAGAAAAAGAATGAAGGCAGAGAGAGGATGAGTGAAATCGCAGAGAAGGAAATAAGAGGGGAAGCAAGGTTTAGACCCGGGCTTATAAACCTCCCCTCCGTGGTAACCGGCAGAGAAGGTGAACGTGCGATGGCAGAATCGCGAGTGGGGACAGCATGCGTAAAACCCGGCATGACCGAGGACGTGGGAAGACGAGGCGGTTGTTCTTCCCACGTGTTGACCCACGAGTGAAAGAAGGGGCATAAATGTAGGTGTAAGTAATCTACAGGACGGGTGGAATGATCCCAGCCGTGACGTGCAGAGAAAGGATGTATCAGAGTCTGGGATCACCTCTCCAAATGCGGCGCAAGAAAGAGGGAGCCGAGACAGTTTGAAAAGTCGATGAAAAGGGGAAAAGTTGTGACGATGGACATCGGGTGCTGGAGCCATAAATACTTGACACAGTTGGTGAAGAGATAAGAAGGACTCGGTCGAAGACTAGGCCAAGGATCCCAAGGGCGACATCGGGACATTCGCCGCCGAACGGGCGACATCGAGTGGGCGAGGTAGCGTAAGGGACATCACTCGGCGATTGGCCTTTCGACCCAGGAACAAATAGGACAATCCGGCCGAGACATCGATCGGCCACCCGAGAGAGGAACATCGAGGAGGCTACACCGGTGCCTAACATCGTAGTGCGATGTATCATCACTTGTAACTATAAATAGAGACCATGTAGAGAGGAAGAGGCTAAGCAAGAGGTAAGGAGAGTGAGCATACTAAAGGCATTGAGAGAGATAAATCCATTTTGTAACCTTGAACCAAGTAATAAGATCTTCTTTTACACCCCCGTGGACGTAGGTAATCATGCCGAACCACGTACATCTCGTGTTCTATTACTTCTTTTGTTTGTCTTGCTTCCTTGTGTATGTGTTTAGTTATCTTTGGATGTAGTGGTAGGATTTTCATCTACAAACGAGCAGATAGGAATAACATTAAACATCAAGTTTTAAGAATTATGAGGTGAAAATAGGTAGAAATCATGCTAAAGTTGTGTGAGGGAGTTTGTCGCACAAGTTGCCTAGCAATCGAGATAGCCAGGTAGAAATCATGCTAATTTTCTGACAATGGCAAAGGGACGGTGGAGTTTGTCACACAAATTGCTGACCACTGAGAAAACAAATGCACATATACATGGTTGTTTACTTATTATCGAACCTGGATCAAATAAGAAAACCTTCATTGTGGTCTTAGAAAACTGTCTCATATATTTATTCATATGGAACATAGAGTAATTAAGCAAATCTGATGGTGATTAAAATAAGTTCACCGTAATTTCCAATTTTAAGATACCCAAAAACAGACACTCGCGAAAGACATGGGAAGGATACAAACATAATTTTAACTAAGGTAATGGTAGTTATTGTCAACTACCATGGGAAAATCACTTCAACAAGTTTTATCATGTGCTAGTAGGACATATCTTCCTTGTGTGGATTCGAGTCACATGTGACAAGAAATAAACAACCTTTAGGCCTATTCTATGCATATGGAAAAAACATCAATTTTTCCATATATGCACCCACAGGTACGCCAAACTCATATGCCATGAATAACATATAGGCATACATGACAGAGTTTCCGGCGATAGAGTATCCATCGCTCGATGGTCAAGCCTTCGGCCCTAGGGTCTAAACATCGCTTACAAGATCTTCGTCCAACGGCTAGTATCCCCCATAAATACCTAATTTCAATTTCATATCAACTCATCCAATTTCTAAACTTCTCTAGAATTTCTCAATCTTCTTCTTCAAATCTATAACAATCACATCTTCTCCGCCAATTCTTTCATTTCTTGTAATATGAATTCACAATCTAAAAGTCAAGATAAAGGCAAAGCTAAAAAAGTCAAAGTCCGTGGTGCAAAATACACACTGATAGAGGATGAATGCATTTGTCGTAATTATGTTTATTTTACCCAAGATTGTATCGATGGTGCACATCAACATGGTAACACCATGTGGGATAATATATTTGAAATATGAAGAACAAACCATGAACATCAATTTCGTGATGCAAAGGAGTTGGCGAACACTTCATTGTAATCAGCAGGAAGTAGCGTACGTTGCATTGATAATGCAAGCCAAGAGAGCGAGAGGCGAGGAGAGTGGTCGAACGATGTTGATTTTTACACAAAGGTTCGTTTAGATTGGCATCGAAAACATGGTAACATTCGCTTTCAAAGTTGTTATCATATTTTGAAGGTGTTGAACAAATATAATCCAGATTTTTTAATAACTAATCAACAAGTACCTGAAAGGTCACCACATAATTCTTTTCCCTCAACACCAAATTCAAATTCTTCACCAGATTCTGCAAGAAACTCAAAAGATAACTTAGTTTTTAATAATTATGAGGATGGTGGTAAGAGAAAATTTCCAGGAGGAACAATGCAAGACTAGCTAGAAAATTATCTCAAGAAGGAGGGAGTTAAGGTGGATTTAACATGACGGAGTCTATGGAACATCAAAGACCGTCGAGAAGAAAAGAGCGCGATTGATAGGAAATTTCAAAACATGGAGAGTAAAAAAAGTCGTCGTCTCAAGAAAAATTTGGGTTTGACTATGATAAGCATAACATTCTTCAAGCTAACACTTCAATTATGAACGACCAAAGAAAGACATGTATGGCAAATTGAATTTGACTGGAATTCAAGCTAACAGATTGAACAACAAGCTGGATTTACTAACAATAATGGTGATGATGATGAAACTGATGATGAGTTTGATGTAGTAGTTCCTCTAAATGATTGATGTATTAAATTAAGTTTTAATTTAAAGTGTTGTAGTTTAATTTGATATGTTGTTGTTGAAATGTTGAAATGATGGCACTATTGTTGTTGCATTTTAATTTGATATGTTGAAATGAAAAGTTGATTAATTTGAAATGTTGTTGCTCATTAATTAACTTCAAATAAAAATACATAACTTCAATAAAAATACATAAATATTAAATTAAAATACATAAATCATTGTCTTCCATGCTCTCGCCCAAAGATTCAATCTCAATGATTATCTCTTAAACTGTCATACAAATTTCGATTTTGAATATAATTAGTCATTTAAGCATAATTCCTTGGGGACTCCTCTTTGTGGTTGAATCTCCGCCGCAAATCTTCATCTTCATAGTTAGTCCACTCCAGGATTACTTACGGGTTTCTGAATTACCATGTTATGAAGAATTATGCAAGTGAGCATAAACTTGTGCATTTCACGAGGACTCAACCCACGATATGGGCCACAAATGATAGCGAACTTCCTCTTGAAAATTCCAAAAGCGCGTTCCACATCCTTCCTCGCTCCCATTTGGGCATCGTTAAAATGCCGGTATGAACGACCTAATGCACCAGGAGGAGGATGACGGTAGCATTGAACCAAGGTGGACCATTTTGGGTAGATACCATCCACAAGATAATAGCCATGAGTGTACTGGTGGCCGTTAATCATAAAACGTACTTGGGGAGAAATTCCATGCTTCAAATCTTCAAACGGAGAGGCGACTTATGAAAAACATTGATATCATTTTGTGAACCGGAGGAAGACCAAAAAAGCGTGCCATATCCAACAATCATAAGAAGCAGCAGCTTCAAGGATAACCGTTGGTTTTGAATAATGACCTTTATATTGACCGTCCCAATAAATAGAGCATCCTTGCCATATCCAATGCATATAATCGAGACTACCTAACATTCCTTGGAATCCCCTTTCCTCATTCTCCCTCAATATTTGTCTAACATTTTTCTTGGGTTGGCTTTCGTAAATATGTTGGACCAAAATGATTAATAATTACTTCACAAAACAATGAAAGGTAAGTGAATGAAGTTTTTTTACCCATACGAAGATACACATCGTTCGCATCCGTGGTCTTCCATAACCTAGAATCCTTAAAGCCGAAGTAACTTTTTGTTCGGGACTATGACCTCTAATATTCGGTGCATCAAACGATAATTAAATTGAGGTTCTACCGACAAAGCTATTTAATAATCTTTATCACTAGATGCTCTAGGCATACCGAATCGACCTTGGAAATCTCGATCGGAAGTACACACAATTGGGAAGAAAATAATTGTGCATCACCTTCCGATGGTAAAATTCCCTCCCTCGATAAGTATACCTTCTTGAGAATACTTCTTGTGGCCTGGAACTCTCGGTATTTGGCCCATATGTACTAGCGTCAAAATGTCGACAGTTTATTATCTTCGGCTTCCTCATCGTCAAGTTGTTGCATCTTCTTTCAATGCATTTCTTGTTGTAATCTAAAACCGATTCATAATAATATTCCTCTCTTCATTGGATCTCGCCATTGAAATTTGAAATGAGAATAGAGATAGAGAAATTTGTGAAATATAGGTTGAAGTAGGTGAGTACCTTGGAGAAATACGGTAGGGCGTATATATAGGAACCATTAGGTGGAAATAACCGTTGAAAAAAATCCGTTAATTCGATATAATCAATAGCGTCGTGATACTATTTATATCGCCCAACATAATGTTTAACGCCAAGCGATAATCATATTATCGCCAGCGTTATTCATAATATCGACCGCTAGAATATACGCCGCTTATTGGTTTTTCCATAGTGGCCAGCTTGGTTTGCCATGCCACCGTATCCCAAACAGCATTTTTTTTTGGCATACCCATAAGAATAAGCCTTAATGCAAATCAACCACTACATAATAAAGTAGGGATATAAATTATGTAATTATAAGTTTCCCTAAATAGTTGGATACAGTTAGCAGGCAGACTTTAGCACTTAGCCCTTCACATGATCAATCCATCCACAAGAAAAATTACAGTTAATTACATAATTAAAAATCTTTCACTTGATATACCTCTGATTGTGCAAAAATGTTACTATCAGTGCCTAAAAATATATTTAATTGAAAGCAGGCCGTACCAAGCTTATAGGAAACATAGGAAATTGCCTAGGGCCCCGGATGATAAGGGCCCCCAATTTTTTCTTTTTATATATACTACTTATAGCCGTGGATTCGCCCACCATAGAGATATAAAATAAATTATTATCAGCCCATGTCTTAAATAGTTTGGTCCAGTGGAACATTATATTTTAGCCCATCCGACTGTCTATTTTTATTTGTTTTCGTTTTGGAAACATACAGTACTTATGTTATCGGTCTCTTTATTTTTAACAATCGCTAGAAATTTTCTTTTTAGGGCCCCTATTTTCAGTTTTTGCCTGCGACCCCTAAAAAACTTGGTACGGCCCTGATTGAAATTGATGGTAACACTTTTGCAAATAAAGAAATTATATCTTTTTAAGAGTAAACACTATGACGAGGTAAAAGATTCCTAAAGTAAACACTATGACGACGTACATACATCACTATCACTTGTAGTCCATCCATGCGTAAAGCTACATTGGGTTAACAAACACTAATGGCTCTTGACTCACCAAGATTTGCAACCCCATCTAGTCGCCAAGTGTTTGAAAAGTTAATCCTGTCTGAACCGTCATATTTCATACACGCACTCTTCCAAACCCAATTTTTGGTTTTGTAGTTCTTGCCTTTTGTTGCCGAAATATCAAGGGAAATGAGTAAAAGCGAAAAGCTTATTTTTCTCAGTCCTAATTTGATTGACATGAAGTCCATGGATGCAAAAATTTAGAGTTGCAATGCGAGCTCCCCCTCAGCTGCGCATCATATAAAAAATGCAACTTTTATACAGTTGATTTTTTTCTTCTTTATTTTGCTTTGTAGGAACATTTTTTTCCCGACTGTTTTCCTATTTTTTCCAAAATTTTACTCATTTATCCCTGCTTTAGAATCATATATATGGACAAACATAAAATATAATATAAGTTCGATTTCTCAAATGAAAATTTTAAATAATGCACAAGATTCCAAATTCACACTGAATATTGAAATTAAAAAATTATAGACTTAAATATTTTAGGAAGTGTAGATTTGGAAAATACATAATCTCTTTCCTTTTTCTTAATATGTGTGAAAATATCTAAACCTTCGTCTAAAATGGAGTGCGACTTTGTGCACCCCTCTTAACAGGGTGCACATTCCTCCAAGTATTATTGGGTACATTCCTAACCCCGGTTATTTGATAAGGTAACATTTTTGAATTTTATAAAGAGATAAAATAGTATTTTGGGAATTGGAGAAAATTTAGGCATAAAACTCTCTCTTTCTGTACGTATTTTTTTGTTTCGGTTTTTCCTTTCTCTTTCTACATGATTCTTGTTACTGTTTTCCGATTCATGATCAATATTTAACATCAATAATAGAATTTTCGGAAAATGGGTCATATAGCCAAAAAGGTAATATTTCTGGGTCAAATGGACATTAGAGAAATATGGTGCAGGTCAAATGGATGAGAAGAAGTTTTGGACGGAACTACCCTCACAAAAAGCATCACGTTCTCCCTCTCCTCCACAAAACCACGTTCTCCTCTCTCTCTTGATTGAAAACCACCCCACTAATTCTCTTCATCTTCTCAAATATGAGGAACAATTTCCTCCAACCTTTTCCTTAGTCAACGAGGTCGAAATGTTGGGTTTCATTAACCGTTTGTAAACACCATCGATCAATCTACAACATCGAGGAGGTTTACGGGGCTTCAATCAATCAATCTATCACCAAAGTGAAGAATCAGGTTTGAAATCAATTTGGAGAATCGGAGGGTTTCAAAATGTCTCCAAGAACTCGTAAATTTTCAAACCCTAACTCTGAATTTATCTTAGTTTCAGAATTGAATGGTTAATCGGTGGTTTTATTTTCATTTTAGTTGATTAATCGGTGGTTTTATCCATTACAGTGGGTTTTAGTTGATTAATTTGTTTAATTGATGATTTTAATTTTCATTTCAGTGGGTTTGATGAACGTCGCTTGCATCTGGTTATTTGATTTTTTTTTTGTTGAAATTGATTTGTTGAAGTGAGTTGTTGTCTTAACTCGGTTGCATGTTAGACTATAATGAGCTGATTAAGACTAGATGAAAACCAATTTCATCCAGGTTAAAATCGCTAACTGGATGAAATTTGAGTGTAAAATACGCAAACCAGTTTCATCCATTGTTGTAAAACCATTTTAGTTTCATTTCAAAGCTAGATGAAACCCGGTTACATCCTATCACAACCTAATATTCAGCATCAACTCCATCCCGATTTAGAATTATACAGTGTAAAATAATCCAGTTTCATTATACGATGTAAAATACACCATCAAATCCATGTAGCCATGCTTCTCTTGTTATTTGTTTATAGTATAGTTGTGAAATTTGAATAGATGTTACTCGGGTATCTCGCTAAACTAGCATGAGTCTTGAATATTAGGTTGTGATAATGAAACCGGTTTTCATTTAAAGTAATGTTAGGATGTAATTTCAAAACTTAAGCCAAATTCAAAGAAGTGGCTCTTCTTGGGGTCGGGTCTAATAGTTCGGGTAGTGTTCCTCCTTGGGCAAGTGGTAACAAAACCGAAAGAGGTGGTATTGGTGTATCACAAAATTGGAATTCTCTATTGATGAAACCCACCTCTTTCGTTCTTTAGAGAGATTACTACATGGGTTAACATGTTTGCGACTAATAATGATTATACTAAGAGAGAGATTACTAAATAGTATGGTTCAACTCTGAAAGAGGTGGTGGCGATTACTACATGGGTTACTAAATTCAACATATATTGAATATTAGGTTGTGATAGGATGATACTAAATTTACAGATAATATATGGGACTAATAATGATTATAGTAGTACAATAGTATGGATTCTTATATAGTGTAGTTCGCAATATATGGGACTAATAACAGGCGAGATATCGGCGTAAACTACATGTATTTGATTCTTTAGACAATATTAACATGTATAATATATAGGATGTAATTGGGTCTCATCGATTCCTCTAAACGGGTTTCATGTAGCTCTATTATATAGGATGTAACTCGGGTTTCATCCGATTCCTCGCAAAATCGGGGTTTTCATCTAGCTTTGAAGATAGGATGTAATCGGGTTTCATCGATATTTAAAAAAATGTTTTAACTGGTTTTATGCCAAATTGTTGCAGGAAGTGTAGCAAGAAGAGTAAGAAGAATGATGGTCTTTGAAAGAAGAACCAAGAAGAGTAAGAAGAATGATGTGAACGTGGGTAGTGAATCAAGCACCGGGAATATGGATGATGTGGATTCCAAAAGGAAGGAAAGAAAACGTTCCGAAAGCTAACATGAAACAGAATGGTTGAGTTGCTTGGTTCACGGGTATTTACGGAAAAGACAAGAGGATGCATTAAGGAAGACTAATTTTGGAACTTCATTGAGGCGATCAAACAAGGAAAGGTGGGGAAGGTCGAATGTAGCAAAGCTCCAAGGAGCGTTAGAGTTCATCATAAAAAGTTTTGACCGAATCTAGCTAATATTCAAGATTGGTGATCAAGTTTTCAAGACCGATGCAAACAATTTTGTCTGTTATGTTCAAAATGCAGAGAATACGTATGATTGAAGAAGATAGGAAACTTTATGGACCAAAGGAAGACCTAGTTTGAAAACTTCAGACATTTTTATACAAAGTATTTTCTGAGCCAAAAAGAAGGGATGAAGAAAACAAGAATAAGGAAGGTGAAAAGAAGAAAGGTGGAGCGGAAAAGAAGAAAAAGACACACAAAGAGAAGAACGTTGGTGACAAATTGGAAAAGAAGTACATCCTTGAAGGCATAAATGCTGTTATAAATGAAGAAGGCAAAGAAGAAGAGTTGGTGATCTCATGTTGTTGTTGTTCATGTTCGTATAATCTTCTTCATTAACACCGAGGTATGTATGTCAACTACAAGTATTTGAACGCCTACGATCAATCAAAACCATTAATAGGGTCTCATGGGTCAATCTTATCCATGAGCATCTAATGCAAAGTGTCGCGGTCGTATGCAAGACACCTTACTCCATCAATGGTTGCAGCTTTTATTTTTAAGGTGAGTATCATCTTTATCATCTTCTTTCTTTTGAATTTTTTTTTCTTACATTAAATAAATCATAATGTGGTGAGTTTCATCTTGTATCTTTTGTTTTGCAGTTATGGATTTTTGAGCAAATCAAAGACATTAATAGGAAAGATGACAAAGTGAAGCATGGCCAAGGTTTGCAAGATGGGACTTGTATAAAGTGTCTTGCGAAATTGAGGGAAAGCTTGAAACTCTTTCAAGCAATCGTAAAAAATCTATCCATATTATAACTGGATGAAACCGATTCGTCTTCTATTTATTTAGTTTAGATTTGTTTTAGAAATCTATCCCTATTATTTTGTGTCATTTGTGGATGAAACCCGGTTACATCATGTGTTATCATATGATGTAACCGGTTACATCTGTTTTAATGAAATGAGAAATATATGTTTACGTGTTTACAAGTAGTTGTTGATTTTGTTGCTAGGCTGGAGTGAAGAGGAAAAAAAGTTATGCTTGTTTGATGAGGAAGAAGAAAACAAATATGAAGATGATATTTCAAAGTTGAAGAATGAACTCAAAGAGAAAGACAAGATTATCTCTCACTTGAATGCTGAGTTAGGAGCAAGAAATGAAGAGTTGGAAGCAAAGGATTTTGAGTTGGAAGCGAAGGGTAAGACAATCTCAGACTTGCAAAATCAATTGGAATCCTTGAAAGTGCAACTCAAGCCTCAACCGGAAAGTCTGCTAGCTTCACCTCTTGATATAGTTGTACATACTAATTCTGCACCTGATGACGCTAGCGACAACTTTTTCAATCTTAAAATCACTCAGGAGATGAACAAACCAGTGGACCGTCACATCCCCGGTGATGCTAGCAAGGAAGGTGAAACCGATCTGTTATTCTCGATGGAGCCAGAATCGGATGCTCACGGAGAAGAACCGGATAACACCGAGGTCCTCCGGCGAGAAATCATGGAGGAAGAAATAATCGCCCGCAGAACCTACGCAAGTCATGAATAAAGTTGTAGAAATTGGATCGCTTGAGAAGAGAGTGAAGAACGTCTATAAAAAGGAAGACAAAGGATTTTGGTCCGGAGTTTGTAACAGAAGCGGGTAAGCGTGCGGTGAAAAAGAAGCTGAAGCAAGATAAGTTGAAGAAGTTAACAAAGAACAACGAGGTTGTGGAAAAGTTACTTGCAAGACGGAGAAAGAGAAGTGAAGAAAAGTTAATAAAGGATTACTTTTTAACTGAAAATTGAGGTACGTACACGCATTTTTTTGTTGGTAATTCTTTTTTCATTCTACAAACAAAGTGTATCTAGGATGTATCTAGTTTCATCATGTTTAGAAAATGAACCATGTGTGCTTGTATGAAATTGGATGAACTTGTTTAAATACGGCTAACGTTTGGAAAAGCGATAGGGGCATATGTATCAATGGAGAACAAATCCAACAACTTTTTTTTCAATCAGCCATTGGAGAACACAATTTTGGAGTTCAAAATGGAAAAATGGAGACAAATGTTTCAAACTGGTGATGATACAAAAGGACACTTAAAGTCAATCTTTCTCGGTGCGTATGCATGGGTAAGTATCTTTCTTAGTGCGTTTGAACCTTCATTTTAGAATGAATGATCTAAGTTGTGCAATTTATCTTTAGGTGATGTCATTGCGGGAGATGAGATGAAGGCTGCAAAGTATATATATCTTTGAAGTGGAGAAAATTGATGTTGAAACGCAGCACTGTTCATCCCAATGATAAGCGATAAAGAACATGTCACATTGCTTCACTTTGACATCCATGGCGTAACTTGGACACACTACAATTCTCTCCTAGGTTCGTCAAACTACTTGGAAGATGCTAAATTTATGGCGAAAAGAGTAGGTCAGCTCGTTTGCCATTCACTTAGGAAGCAATAGTATGGATGATATTGTAGTCGATGTGAAATCGGATTGTCCACGAGGAGAAAGGTAGGTCCTTAACTCTTCCAACCGAGATTATAACATACAAATCGAAACAAAGTTTGAGTGACATTACATATTCATTTGTGTTTTTGATCACAATTCTTTGATGTATGTTATCTACTACATGGAATGGGCAATGACAAACGGTTACTCCTTTGAATGCGAGAATATTACGAGAAGAGAAGATGAACACAAAAAGAGTCGAACTCGGATATGAAATCCTAAGTGATGAGAAAAGTTCTTTGGAAAGTTTGATCTATTGATGTTTACTAAAAATTATTAATGTAGGATACTCATTTGTGATCATTGGATCATTGTTAATTCAAAATACCTATTGATGTTTGTTAAAATGCATATACTTTTATATTTGTGTTTGAATATGCAAGAATATGCGGGATGAAAACCAGTTCACCCTGGACAAAAATTCGAATATGCGAGAATGAAACGGGTTTCATCATGTATAAAACAATTTTTCAGAGTTTTTGTCGAGGTTACGGAGTTGAAAATATTCTTTCTTAAAGGAATATACATGATGAAACCAGTTTCACCCCGGTTTCACCCCCGGCCAAAAATCTCTTTTTTTCCGAATATGCAGGATGAAACCGAATTACATCCTAGCTTTTAAAAAACTAATTGCATTCAAGTCAATGAAAACTGAAAAAAGTATGTACAATGAAAACTGAAAAAAGATTCATAATACAATTAGTAATGAAAACTGAATTACTAATTGCATTCAACAGAAGAATATGTTTTTATGAAGAAAAAAAAAACATACATCCCAGTTTCATTAACTCCATCCCGATTACATCCTATCACAACCTAAATACTCGTAAAGAATACTCGTAAACAATTCAAATACTAGTTGCAAAAATATAATTCCAGCTAAAAGAATCTTAAATGTGCAACAAGAGGCTGCAGAGAAGAATAGACTAATAAAATAAATCAGAGTAATGGAGATGCACAGAATGAGAAATGGAGATGTTCTTTAGCAGGTTCATTGTTGACGTTGCTTTTTTGCTGGAGGATGAGGACACGTCGTCTTGTTATGACGTGCCTTAGTATGGCGATTTACCGCACGTAATTGGTCTCGTGAAACTTGCAACTCAGGTGTTAGGAATACGCTTCTTCTTCGGCCTACCAGTTTTTTTCCTAGGATGGTTGGTGGGTTCACAAGTCTTCCAAAGAGGCAACATCGACAGCTTGTCGTGATCGGGGATGGGCTTGATAGACGATCATACGATGCACGGAAGCTGAAATCTTTGAAAAACGGATTAATGTACTGTAAACATTGATCTTAGCGAGACCATACAGCAATGGCGTGATCACAAGGGAAACGCTCCGTAAACCAAAGCCTACTGTTTGCAGTGAAACATCGCAATATTAACAGCATGCGAGTACTGTCCATCAGCTACTTCCCACTCCATGTCACCAGACTTGGTTATTTTCCATTGGGCACCAACACGAATGGAAGCCTGCACTTTTTCTCTAGCCTGGGACAAATGAATCCTTTATACGCTCGCCCCTTAGCCTTCCTTTTACTCATCTGATCCATAATCTTAAGTATAATCCGGTTAACTAATGTGGCAATAGGCATACCTTTCGCCTCCTTAATCCAAGCATTGAATGACTCTGCAATGTTTGAACACATGTCGCCATAACGACAACCTTCACAATGTGCATTGGACCAACATTCCACTGGAAGGTCACTCAAGAATTTGTGAAGACCATCGCATCCCATGTCTTTCAACTTTTGCATACCTTCGCGGAAGCCTTCATGCGTTGATGAATAGAAACATTGTTTGAACAAATCCATTGCAAAGACAATGCTCTGCCTTTCTCTTGTTGGTCTTCTTTACGGACATTGTTCTTCAAGTGCTGGTAACAAAAACCATGATGGAAATGTGGAAAAACATCATGAATCCCTTGGATCAAACCTTCATGGCGATCCGAAATCATAGTTAGTACCAGGGACCCAAGATAGTTTTCAATTTCTCCAAGAACCAATGCCAATTTTCAACAGTTTCACTTGAAACAATACCATATGCCACAGGAAATATTCCTACAGAAAACACAAAAGAAATAAAAAAAAATCACTGAAACTGCTATTGCACAGAATGAAACCAGTTTCATTCTTTGATCTGACTTCACCAATTAAGGATGAAACTGGTTTAATGTATAATTTGACATCAAAAAATTCTGATTTTCTTTCAAATGAAACTAAACTATAAGACATACCATTATTCGCATTCTTCCCGGTAGCCGCCATAAGACAACCTCTAAATTTCCCAGTTAGGAAAGTAGCATCCAAGAACAATACCGGGCGACAATACTCGAAACCCGAGATGCAAGCATCAAAGGCTAAGAACAAACTCTTGAACTCGCCCCCTTCAATGACTAAATCAGCCCGACTCACCGGATCATGTTTCTCCACGGCTTCACACCACCAAACCAGGTCAGTGTATGACTTAGTGTCATTGCCATACAACTCCTTGAAACATAATTCTCTACCAGGCATGCGCCTCGATCATAGCTCAATGTTAAACCATAATCACTTTTGAAATCACCAACAATATCCCCGCATTTCTTATTGGGATTCTGTTTGATCTGGTCAAATATTAAGCTCTTTACAAGTTGTGAGTAACTGGATCATCCTTTGTTCCATCACTATAACCAAGACAACATGTATGTTCCCCATTATAGCTTTTGAGGTATAAATGGCCCTTCACATTGGAAGTCTTGAAACCGCATGGAACCTCCGGTCACATTCTAATTCCTCCTTGTAAAGACACTCCCAAGTATAAGCTCTTGGATTACTCTTGACGACTCTTACCTTGCGACCAAAAAAGTGGTTATATTTTTCAACAACAAGACGAGCCTCGTTAGTCCTCCATAAAAATCCTGACCAACACCTTTTATAATGAACTCCCATTCGGCCGCCTTGCAAGATCTTTTAATTGCCATCTTTCCATTGAATGCACGTTCTTGAGACATGGGAATATCTTGTGACGAACCAAGTTCTTGAGAAGAAGGTACAAGTGACAGATCTGGGCTATTGTCTTTACCTAAAAGCAACTCTGTCATTGTAGGATAACGAGTAACTTTATTCTTCGGATGATGACAAGGAATAACCAGCTGACTTGTGCCAGGGCATGAAACTGAAGGCAACTCTGTCATTGTAGGTTTACGAGTAACTTTATTCTTTGGGATGATGACAAGGAATAACCAGCTGACTTGTGCGAGGGCATGTAACTGAAGGCAACTCACTCATTGTAGGTTCACGAACATAATCAGGAACACGAAGAGGAACACGTTCTAATAAACGAAGCTCCAAGAAACTCAACTGAAAAACATGACACATTGATATGACAGATTGAAGCTTCAGATCACTTGTCAACAACCATGCTTCTTCCATCATTGTCAAATACAAACTGGATTGAGTCTAGCGAAATATAATTCCAATAAGAACACACATACAACTTCAACTCATCAATTGTTGACTTCTCATTAACGTGGTATGGACATGTATCGGGACCACGGATAACCACACAAAGAGTATTCTGAACCATCTACAAAAGGAAATATTCAATTGAACAGATTAAACAACCAGGATGACTAAAAACCAAACTCAACAACAATTGGTATAAAAATACAGGATGAAACTAATTTCATCCTGCTATAAAAAACTGGAAAATCAATTGTGACACCCATATTCATCATGGCAACCAGTTAGGGTTTTCTTCTGAGCAAAAATTGTAAGCAAACTCTAATCAAACACACAGACATGATGATATTATACCAATTGTTGTTCACTTCCATAACTCTGAAAAACTAAAAATCACTTTAATCAATTTGGATTGCATCTATGTATTGTTTCAGCAGGTTTAAACTAAATTTACTTTGATGAACAATCAATCGATTGGATATAAACAAATAATCACGTTTAACAACATCAAAATCAACAACTAAAACCAAAAATTGATACAGAAATTGAGTTGAAGAATCGACAACAACCGACAGTTGAGTTGAAGAATCGACATACCCAGGACATGCATTACAAAGAATTAGACAAAAAAACGAAATCGAAATTGGATTAATTGAAACTTGAAACTTTATAGTTTTGCGTTCTCGGATGTCGATGATATTAGATGACTTGAAAGTTGATTAATCTAAACTTCGATTCAACAATTGAAAACCACCATGATTGATCAACCAGATCTGAAAAAATAAAAAGAGCTCTGAATTTACAGGTGAGGGACGAGAGCGTGAGGGACGAGAGCGGTGAGGGAAAGAGAAATAAATTCTCTTTGAAAAGAAGGGTTTAAAAGGTTAGAGGGTATTTTAGGTAAGATATATTTTTTTATCTTAATTTTCCTGGGTGAAATATCCAAATCGACTATATAAACAATATATTTCAATTTTGACTATATGAATAAAGATATCAAAAGCTAAGAATATATTTCACCCAGAAATTTCTGTTTTGGTCTTTTTGACCAATTTTGTGTAGAATTTTTTGCTGATTGATATCGTCTACTATAATTCAATTAGTTAAGATTTAAATAAAAAAATTGACATGCGAGAACTTTTAGTATAGTGTTTTGATTAAATCAAACTCAGTATCACCTTGTGACCTTCGTAACTTATTTATTCACTTTTTATCAAGAGAAACTATGGAGGTAGAAAAACTCTAGCTTAGTTTAATATATTTCCATAAAACAAGAAAGATCTATTGTTACATTTGAATGTTCCATTATATAAAACTCCACCAGTATCTACCTATATATATATATATATATATGTTACTGAGATAGATCATCACGATCATCACCTAATTATTTAGCAGACATGGTGGTGGAGGTGAATGTAATTTTTGAGAGAGAAACGGAGATAAAGAAAGAGGGTCAGATAGGTCGGACTTCAAAGACAACATGAGTTTTGATTTAGTTCATGCAGATTTTCCAATTTCCAATGAAGACATTTAATTTCAACATTTAAAGTTATAAACAAATCAACTAAACATAGTTATAGTATAGACAATTAGGAAGGGAGGAATGTGCACCTTGAGTTAAGGGGTGGTGCACAAAGTCACTCTCTAAAATGGAATGGAGGGATCTCTTTCCTTTTTCTTAATATGTGTGAAAATATCTGACCTCCATCTAAAATGGGATGGAGGGAGTAGTCAACAATAATCATTAGTCATTACGTCACATTCACCTTGCAGTAAAGTTCTTAACACAATTGTCGTTTCAGGTTCGACCGGCTCTCATTTGATTTAATTTTGTGAATTAGGCTGAGTTGACCAGCAAATATTTCATCAGATTGATCGACTGATGCAGTGACAATCCGAGTTCAGGTTGAGAGCTTAAATTACTTATGATGGATTCAATTGTATGCTAAAGTTCCAAAATCCAAAAATGAAAAATGAAAAACCCAAAAGCCATCCCCATGCCCTTGCTTTAAAAAAATGTATTCATATTCAATTATTGGATCTAGATCAAGAACTAATGTTATAGCATTTCAGAAGCCAACAAAAAAGAAAAGAAACACGAGATGAAATTTTGTGCAGGACACTTCCGAATACAAACATAATATAAGCTAGTAAGACCTATCTTCCTTATGCGATACAATGACAAAAAGAAAAAAAACAATCTTTAATGCAAAGCCACTACACAATGTAAGCCAACTACTACACAACTAGTTAACAAGATAAACTAACAATCTTTTCACTTACCGTCTGTATTATCACTAAAAGTGTCGTCTGAATTAGTTCCTTAAAAGAACTAGCACTATGATAAGGTAAAATAGGGGACATGTATGACTCGTCACTCGTGGTCCATGAGTAAAGCCATATTGTGTTAAACAACGTTATTGGATCTTGACTCACCAAAATTTTGCAAATGCATTCAAGTTCTTAAGAAGTTAATCCAGTCTGAACTTTGTTTACACATATTTTCATATTCACACTTTTCCACGCAAAAGCTTAAATTTTTTACCCATGGATTGACATAAAGATCTAGGATGCAAAAAACAAAAAATGGGTTTAAGAGTTGTAATGCGAGCTCCACTAAGCCATGCATCTTTGACCGTTTGCCTCGCATTCGTGTTCTAAAAATCTAACCGTCGTGCAGAAAAACTATGAATCCTAATTCTAAACTATGAATGAAATTTGACTTATAAATATTGTGAAGTTGTCTTGCTGCAAGCGATGGTTGTCTTGTGGTTTAAAAACAGGAGCCAAATAAATGTAACATGTCTAAAGAATTTTTTTAAACCTTCTGTAGTCTATACTTAACGCGCTTCTCTCTCTCATACATCCGGAACAAATACAAAAACAAAACAACTTTCAAGTGAGATGCATATCATTCTACATTTTTTCTAATATATGAATAAGATTTGTTGTGTCACTAATCTAGAGTAGTACATTAATGATGCCTAGTGTTGAAATCAAATGTTGAAGTTTCTCATCTAAATTCACTAATGTATTAATATATAACTAATTAGCTTACTATAACTCAACAGTCTAAAAATCTAAACTTAATACATGGTAAAAAGGAGAAACGATGAATTCTCATTTTGTCAAGCCTTAACTTAATAACTATTGGTGTTGTCGCAACACCATAATCAATGCTTTTTTTATTTAAAATTTTGTTTGCAATATATTTGTTTTACGTATGCTTATACATACAATTATGACACTAATACATTATAGATATACAAAGATGGCACATCGTGATATATGTATGTTGGATTTTGCAAACTCTTGCCACATTCGTAATGTGTTTCTGATACTATTTGTCTCTCCAATATGTTCATTTAAATTAAATCTTTCTGCTACCAACTTTGTTTCAAATCAAAATGATTACCGTTGCTGGTGACTAGAAGGTTATCCAATTTATTTCAAAATAAATAAATATTGGTTATTCCCTTGTTTGACCTTTTATTTCGTAGTAGCAAAATAATATTGGAAGTCTAGTAAAGTTTTTTTCAATACGCAAGACGGGAGTTGGTATTAGTTGATCGTCTAACATTATATTACATACAAGATACCTAAGATATATCGACTTTAAGACGTACATATTCCCTTGTTGATTTATCGACTTTGAATGGAGATGGTACTACGGAATAAAAAAATTAAATTGTTTATTTTTCTTTGAGTATCGGATGATCGCTTTCACGGCAAGCACTGCATCGAAATGCTCTTTATATATCAATCAACTAGGACATATGTTGTCTTTATACGGGACATGTTCTCAAGCGTAATTTAGACCGAAATGACGATTTTTTATTAAATTATAATTAGTTTTGTGAAATTTGAAGATATTATGAAGAAAATTTGAAGAGACTTGAAGGAATTAGAAGAAATTGAAAATTATACATTTTCTCATAACTAGGACTTATGTTGTTTCCATACGGGACATGTCTCAAGCGTAATTTAGATCGATGTTTAATAAAGTAAGCAGAACCTGGATTTAGTAAAACTCATAAATTCTTTGCTTCTTACTAAAAACAACCATTTATGAACTATAATATGGTAGAGGGGTGCCTATGATTATAGTAACTTTTGGATTTGATACCGATAGTATAATGACTATATCTGCACAAGAAAATACAATATGATAAAATGCAAGTGTTGAGTATCATATCATCTAAAGGTATTTCCGATATGGGTGTTGGATTTATGATGGTTAGAGAAGAAGAATTACATTTTCTAACGAAGAGTGCAGACAAAAGTATCGGGCAGAAAATATCTTCTTTTTTTTTTTTTTTTTTCCGTTTACGTATGATTGGCATGTTTCATGACCACAATCAAATAGCTACATTGTGTGTATGTTTCTTGTACCTCATCAAATATCAATACTCAAATTTCTCCAAGCAAAGTGTTTATATAATTCAAACTAGCATCTTTATCAAACAAAATTAAAAAAATCTTCTAACGACAATCAATTACATGCTCATTATATTTTTTTTATTTAGCATATCACGATGAGTTAATTTGTACTTTACTTTTTTAAAAATCAGATTAACATTTTATTACGACAAGTTCAATCAAATGCAGGAGTACAATCAAATAGCTACATTGTGTGCATGTTTTATGTAACTCACAAATTTCTCTATGCAAAGGGTTTTTATAATTCAAACTAGCATGCTTATCAAACAACATTAAAATCTTCTAACGATAATGTTTGTACCATAAGTAAAAATACCACTTAATGGGCCAAATTGATACTTGAATCATCTTTTGGTCCTCATCCAAGCCCTCTAACCAGTCAACCAAGGCAGCCCACCCGATGCACAGACCGATCAATGGTCAAAATCGGTCAACTATCAAGGTCAACTTAGGTCAATGGTCAAAGTCGGTCAACTATCAAAGTCAACGTCCGATCAAGATCAATGGTCAAAGTCAACGGTCGGTCAACAGTCAAAAATCAACCGCCGGTCAACTATCGAAGTTAGTCGCACCCCTAGCCAATTTTCGGTCTTGTAGCCGTGAATGCTGCTAACCAATTCCCAAACCAAAAAACTCTTCCATACGCTAACCAGGTCTCTCTAACCATGCCGCGCCGGCCTCCATCCACAATCGCCACCATCATGCCCGTCAACCATCAAGCCGGTCCCTACCCATGCATCAACTGCTCACGGCAAATGTCCACCATCACCCGACCATCATTTATGCAGAATTTATCATGGAAGCATAAATGTGCAGTTTCATGCAGAATTGAAGTCCAGCAGTTTCAGCCATGCAATATTCATTTCAGCAGTTTCAGCCATGCGGATTGAATTGCGAAGTTTCAAGGCCATGCGGACTAAAATAGCCGGTTTCGGCCATGCGGTATAAATGCAAATAGTTCGGCCATGCAAAGATTAATGGCGTGATTTCATACATGCGTAATTAACTCCAAGATGTTTCATACATAATTGATGATGGAGGCATGAATGAGGAGTTAATGTAATTTATGTTTATATTTAGATATGGAACCGTATAAATAGGGGAGAGCGTAAATCGTGTAGGA
This sequence comes from Papaver armeniacum, assembly GCA_023531295.1. NCBI lineage: Eukaryota > Viridiplantae > Streptophyta > Magnoliopsida > Ranunculales > Papaveraceae > Papaver > Papaver armeniacum. The sequence continues at coordinate 29,368 of JAJJWW010013747.1, forward strand.
GGTAGCCAATATGAGGAAGAGAAAAGGAGATTGTAATTCAAACATCAATGAAAAATTACTCCCCAAGGGGATTCACCCGTGGATGTAGGCAACCGCGCCAACCACGTAAAACCTGTGTCAATTTCTTTTATCTTCAATTCGCCTCCTAACCCTATAAACACACCAAATCATTCATTCATCGTGTTTCGTGCCCAAGAGTAATTTTGGGTACAAACAGATAATGAATTACATACCTTCGTTATATTTTTTATTTAGCATATCATATTGAACCGCCAAGTTCTTGAAAGAGTAGCTGGTGTCATTGTATTGAATCTTAACTTCTTCCAGATACTTATTCTTCTCATCAACCAATTGAACCAAGTTTGTAACAAGTTGCTTCTTTAGTCTTTCATCTTCAGCTTCGATATCTTTAATTGTTTTCGAATCTCCATTCTTAAACAATTACTTCCTCATAAAACCAGATGATTTATTATAATTATTTTCCCGACAACCCATCCATACATACCTTCCAACCCACCTCTATCGAACGATCTCGCCCTTTCCCACGACCAGTCCTAATAAATTCACTCTCAAATGACATTGCATTACGAAAACCAGACCAATCTTTCGTAAACTCGAAAATCGCCTTACGAGTACTCCCACAACCATCCAAAAGAATGTATACCTTGACAGGATCAAACTTTGCCAATTTCTTTTTAATCCGGTTTCCACTATGTGAAACATGCCGTCCATCTTTAAAATCTCTCAAAATTCACAAGAATACCTTTCCATGGGTACACAAATTTCTATTCCTCCACCACATTAGATGAACAAAAGACATTCGGAAGCTGTGAACTCATGTTTTGAAACTTAAATGGATGAATTGTTGGAAACATTTTTGATGATGTTATTTGATTGTTTTATTTAAATCTAAATGGATGATTTGTTGACAATAATATTGGTATTGTGAACTCATGATTGAACAAATAAATTGGACGATTTGTTGATGTATTATTGTGAAGTCTTATTATGAAATATTAATTAAATGATTTGTTAAAAACAATATCGGTATTTAGGTATTTTGAATTCACGGTTGAATCAATGAGTTAGATGATTTAGTGAAAATAATACCTGTGAGATAATCTTGTTGGTTGAATATATATATATATATCATCGATTCATTGAAGTTTTATTGTATTTCTTGTTATATGTTTTTCCTTGATAAAATGATTTTTCTTCCGCATCTTTAGAGTATGAAGGTGCATTCTATTGAACTGTCATCTCTCCCAAATTGACATTTCTTGCAGATTTCATTAAAGGTGGAAGTGGAACTATGAAGTTAGTTTAAAATTTTATTGTTTTATTGTATTGCTTGAAATGTAATTTGAATTAACATGTTTGTTAAATATATTTTTAAAGATGTTTAGTAAATTCATATGCGTCAACTCAGGTTTCATAAATTTTCAATTATGTTTGTTCCAAAAAAAAAATATATATGCATAAGTCTCGTTCCGGCCCATAACACCTTAAGTTCGAATGTCCATTCGGGTTTGTCCCTGGTCCGGATCTCATGGTGTTACATGTTCATTACGTGGTGTTCGAGATGGTCTCCGAGATGTTCTAGTATGTGCTAAAGAGATTATCATGTAGCAAGTAATCAGCCATTGTATGCTGTTCTTAGCAAAAAAATTACATCTCATCATGACTAATATGTCTATCAAGGAGGCATCTATCGTGGTGGTGATAAAAGCATACCCTTACTTCGAAATACTAGTCAACATATGGTATGTATTAATGGGTGGGGACTTGATGAAATAAAGGGGCAATGGTTCCTCAAGATAAAGGAGTCCAAGGGAACCGAACGGTGTGAACATGGTTTTATATGAATTGCCTCTCATTATCACTAGGTCTCTTTTCCAGTATTGAATAACTAGGAATTCCTAAGTTTCCATCTGTATGTTGAAAGAGTTGGATTTGAAAATAGGATGGTCCAGTCTTCACATATCTCTTTATCGATGAAGTTCTCCAAATGTCTTTTTTTTTGGTCCTCTAGTCTTCAATCTTTAAGGGTTATTTCGTGATCCCCGATACTCAACTACCAATACACTATCCTAGTCCGAGACTTGACTTTAGGAGACTAGAAATGATGACATAGTTTTGTGCAACTAACATTGTCAACAAGTAGCAAAACTTGCGAGTTCGACCGAAAAGTTCTCTAGCACTAGGTTTTAAAGGGTTTAGAGAGAAAAGGAATAAGAGAGACGTATTTATTTACACTAACCCTAAATCTAATATACTAGTACTAATACCAAAAAAAATAATAGATCATTTTCTGTTTTCATCTTCTCCCAAATTATAAACTAAAACAAACACAATTATCTTTTAATTTCCTTACTTCCTAATATTTACTTTAATACATCATATTCAATAAATATTCAGTTCATTTAAATCAAGCAATTGTACATTTACACTGAACATAGCTTGAATTAAAAATTATTTGATGAACAACAAAAGTTTTGAGAATGAGATAAAGCAACTAAACGCTAGTCTACTTCTTGATGAACACGACCCTAGAATTCATCTTTATAAACTACCAACCAGATTTTTTCTGGTAATGCATGATGTGTGGGAGGAGGAGGAGGGGATGATGTATAAGTTCGACAGAAAGAATGGGATTAGCAAACCGGAGTTCGATGGATTTATACAAAATATTTGAATTCATAATGAGACGTTTTCCTTGGTTGCCATCGGATTCACATAATTAAATTATTTTGTCACTTTTTGTCAACCGAAGGTTTGAGTCCCTCGAAGTACTCATCTATATCTCTTTTTTTCTCTTCAAAACGACTTCTCTTAGCTGATTTCTGAAGTTAGAAGTAAACACAATCTAAACATACAAATTTTCAAATCACACATTGCTCAAATGCGTAGGGAGAAACATTTAATTCTGAATTTTGAACTCAGTTAGAAGTAATAAACACAGTAAAACTGTAGCCGCATTCGGAATGTGTTTCCAACAATATTAGTCTCTACAACATGTTCATTTAAATGTTATTATACAAATAAATCTTTATGTTGTTACCAACTTTGTATGACATCAAAATGGGTACTATTATTGGTGACTAAAAGGTTAGATTATCCTATTTATTTCAAAAATAGATAAATATGGCTATTCACTTGTTTGACCTTTTATTTGTAGTGGAAAAATAATATTGGAATTTTAGTTAAATTTTTTCACTGCAAGAGATGGGAGTTGGAAGCTGATAGTCTAAAATTTCTATGACATATAAGATATCTAAGACTTCTCGATTTTTGGACATATTCCTGTCTTATTTTTTCGACTAATAAACAAGATAAATCTTAGTTGAATGCATATGGTAATACTAATCAACGATATAAATATTTTTCTTTCCCTTGAGTATCAGATGACCACTTTCATGGTGAGGCGCTGATCTAAACGGTCTTCTTCTAAAAAGAAATAACAAATTTTTAGTAAATTGTAATGAATTTGAAGCGAAATTGGAAGGATATATAGAAATTTGAAGAATTTGGGCTATAAGGGATTAGAAAAAATTTAAAATTCTACATTTCCCAACGTTTTTCAATTACTTTAATTTATCGGTCATCTAAAAAAACTTGAGAAAATTAAGGTTTATAGTTCTTCAAAAACATAATACTTTTTCGTCCTTCAGTACCCGTTGAGTTGTTTTCTAGTGTTGAAAATATGTAGTCCCTTCATAATCAACTTGTGAAAGATGAGCACCTTTGCTTGTGATCGATAGAACTATAAAGATATCGCTGTGAGTATCAAGGTTCATAGATGTCACGATGTCTTATATAGGATTAACGAGTCTTTTTAATATTTGAGAAATATTTTTTAAGATACTTCTCGATTGAAGATTCGTAGGGTGAATCTCATAAAGGATACAAGCATTCACATCTCCTTTATTCATAAGACCACATATCCAACAAAAATTTCAACATCAAGATACTTCATAGGAATTTGTTTTCTTAAGTAATTGCGATAAATAAACTTGAGCAGAATACAAACTTAACTAAATGGACGCTATATTATAAGCTAGCGAAAGAAAATAGTGAGACATACTGTGAGAAATATTGGTATTGGGTTTTGGGTTTCATGAGCAAAGGGTTACTACTTATTATTTTTGCTTCTGAAAACACATAAGAAAAAACTTTGCAAAGCTAATCCCAACAAGAGCAAAACAGAAGAGCAATAAGTATAAAGGTATGTGGGTTCAAGAACAGATAAACTGGTAAGAACCACCCAGATAAAAGCTCATCGATTACCCGACCCTTTGTGTATCCGACCCTTCGATACACAAACAAAAAACTTTTTCAATAAACCAACAATGACGGCTTAAACCCAAAGTTAAACCAAACATGGCAGGAATTCATGAAGTTAAAGAAAAACTTAATCATAAGGAAACCAGAGAAGAAAAAGAAATAAAATATATACGAAAACTTAAAGAAATAAAAAAACTTGATAGAAAAAAATAGTTGGGCCGTGAAACAAAAGATCAAATACAGAGAAATTAACCAAGTTGCAAACCACAAGCCCACCAAAGAAGAAAATAAAAACCAGCCAAAAACCCAAAAAAAAAGAACAAAAAAAAAAAGCATTCAAAATGAAAGATTCGGTAAGCATATAAGCACAACAAAGAATAAAGGTATTCTTTCATCAAACCAAGCTAACAAGTTCTTTTTAAGATAAAGTATTTAACAAAAACCAAAAAATCCTACCATGATGAAAAGCCTCAAAATTATTAAGGGAAAAAGGATCCATAGAAAGGGAAAGAACTCGGTAGAAAAGAAATAAAAAAAATATGATAAAGGAGCAAATAAATCTTCTCCCAAAACTTATATCGAACTATCTTAAAACTACAAACACAAAGGTGCATGTATGTTATTGTCGCCATATTCATCCCACCCATGCTAATACGTCCATGATAAACGCCGAATCAATCTAACCTAGAAATTACTCCTCCATGGAGGTTGAGAAAGACAAAAATAGTCAGAAGGAAAAAATTTGGAAGAGAGAAAAAGAGTCGTTGAAAAAGGTTCAAAATATATAGAGAAAAACAACCACTCTTCGAAACAAAATTTTTGCTACTAACCACCTTTAAATCCATCCTTTCCTCCCGTTTGATAATACTTTGTTTATTTTCTAGGTAACTTTATTTAGCTTTATTTTTATTTTATTTCAAAAGAGGGAGGACCTAGTCACACTTTGATTCTCACACTATTTCACATTTTTGCCATCAATTTTTCTTGATATAAAAACCAAGTCGTAATTTGAAAGCTAATATTTGGGGAATTGTACCCCTTATACAAATCTCTACATATAAACCAAAAATGATCGCATTCTGAAATGACAAACTTCTCTATATGTTAAGTATGATTTTAACGGTTTAAAATCCGTTAAATTTCACTACTGATTTTCAAAGTAGTCAATGGTTGTGTTATACGTCTCGCAATGTGTTCATTTTTGTATAGCATTGCTGAGGAACATATCCCCAAAATACTAGGTTTAAATCATTTACCTTACATTGAGATTCGTGAAAAAATAGGTACAAAATGTGAGATGTGAGATAGTGTGACAATAAAAATGTGAAGAGATGGAATTAACTAGAACTAGTGATGAGATATCAGATGTTCTAGTAAACAAGGAAAGAAAAGAAGAGTAGTTCTAAATAGACAACTTAAAAAACAACATCTAAACAATATACCCTATGGAGGATATGATTAACCCGTTGAGAGCAATTGGTCCCATGCTGAATGCCATGGGACCCGGTAAAAAAAAAATCCATGTGAGTACGTTGTTTTTAGGTTGTTTATATACACAAAGATGTGAAGAATTTTGAGAAAAGAAAGACTAAATAAACAAAGATGGAACCACATGCCAAACTTCCCTCTCGATTCTATTTCTTTAGATAGGCATGCAAATTCATTTCAACTGCACTTTGCTTGAGGATCAAGTTCCATTACGTTAAGGGAAACTCATATATCATGTAAGTTTGTATTTTCCTTCTCGAATTGTATAAGATGTATAACTTTCAAAGAAAAAAATACGAATGCTCAAAACCTAATGTGATTATATTATACAGATGAGACACTATGCATCTATAGACTGAGAACTCCACCCGGTTGTGGTTCCTCTGTTTCTTCCAACTCCAATCCAAGTGTTTCAAGTTCGACTCTCATTTACTATGCAATTTTGTGGTTTTATCGTGAAATGACCTGGACCGATCAACAAATTGTAGGAATCGTGATAGAGAAACCGATCCATTGAATAAAGACACTATTAGACCGATAAACGTGCCGACTCATCCGATTTACACAAGCGGCTCTCATATACTATGCAAATTTTGTGGTTTACCATGAAATGAACTGGACCGATTAACAAATTGTACGAGTCGGTGATTTTCATCAACCTATTCTTATAAGAGAGTCAATCTGTTGATTTAAGACCCTCCCTATTGGGACCGACAAATTGTGTCGACTCATTCGATTCATAGACATGAATATTGGGTGTGTATAATAAACTCAATCGATTCAATCATATACGCTCATCTTAAATCATTTCATGCTTTGCCACTCTTCTAATCCCTTTATAATTCATTTATTTCTAGAATATAGTTTCGACGATTATGTCGATTAAATATTCTGCAACTCACCCAGTGGCAGTGCTGTTGAAACAAATTTGGTGTTTGTACTAGAAAATACTTTTAGGCACGAAACACGATTGATTTGGTGATAGTGATGTAAATTAGGGTTAGATAACAAATCAAAGAAAAAAGAAACACGAATCTAATGTGGTCCGGCAAGTAATGCCTACTCCCTCGGATGAATCCCCTTAGGATGAGATATTTTATTGATAAGAAATACAATGATTTTTTCTGGGTATAGAAACCCCGAGAATCTCCTTCCCTTTGGGCCCATGCATTTATATCAATATACTGACTTATTCGCCAAGTAAACTGGAATGTTCTAAAACTTTCTTCTTGGATGGGTTGACGAAAATGGGCCAGCATTCATTACTTGCATATTTTTTTATCAATAACTCTAAATCAACAAAACTCAAAAAATCACGCTTTGCATAAGGTCAAATACTTATTTACAATAAAACTTTATAAATTAATAGCCTTGAAACGTAAAAGATTATTATCTAAGCAAAATTATTAATTTATCGAGTTAAAATTTAACTTAAGTAAACCTAGTTGGAAGTAGAGAATTTTATTATCTCAGCAAAGTAATTAATTTATCGGGATTAAAATATCGAAATTCCACTGTAGTTTGTATCCCAAAAATTTGATGGTGCATGGAAGAAACACGTTATGCATTGTCAGGCCCATGTATTGCAAATGGGCTTGTTTTCCAACATGAAATGTCAAATCTTGGAATTCAAGTATTTAGCATTGATGTGCGATTACGAGTAACATTGGCTGACAACCCGGAAGAGCAAGGCCGGCTTTGGTATGCCAATCCCCTCGAATCCTTCGTCGGCAGCCTTTACGGCCACAAATAATTTTTCCTAGTTATTTCCTGAGTGGATCTTTTTGATCGTACCCCCGTAATCCAAATTTTGCAGAAGAAAATTAGAGTGCTTTGTAGAGTAAACTAGAGAAGAAACAACCCAGGCAACAAAATAACAAGCAAAGGGACACTATTTGTATAATCAAAACATTCTCCAATATACTAGTGTTTTAAGAGCAATACCGAAACAGAAGACACAACCTACTAATATAGAATACCTGAAGTAGAATACAGCTGTGTGCCTGTGTCCACATTAAACTAGACGAAGAAACCAACGAAAGGCAACAAAAGAGAATTCGTGGCACCACTAAAGTTTGGAATTGTTCTCAAGACAAATCTATTCATGTGGTTCACTTCTTTTTCTTTGATTTGGTTAATCTCTGGATTCCTTCCTTCAGTGTGGCCCTTCTCCCGTCTTTGAAGTTCCACAGTTCTGGGACTATGTACCTCCCACTCCCATTGTATTCATTCAACTCCAACAGCGCATTTGACACGAGTTTGAATACCTCGTTACCCACGTCATTCCTTAGACGACTCAGCTTCTCATCCTTCTCACTGATGTCAGTCTACATTAGTTTAGTTCAGTTCAGTTTAGTGATTAAGGGATGCCATTTAAAAAAAAAGCAATATATGAATCTCTTCTCGGTATTATATGCAATAAATATGAATTTACACGCAACTCTTGAGAATATGAAGGTTGGTTAAAAGTTCGATAAGCAACATGTTGTAGAAAAAGTTTGGTGAGAGACAAGTACCTTATATTTGTTTTCCCCAACCTTGACATTTACAAAAGGAAACTGATGTAGGACATTAGATTTATGATTAGTATTTTTCTTATTATTTCTAGAGTTTAATTAATTTAGAGTAGTATTTCATATTTTTAGAATTACTTATGTTTAGAAGTTATTTAATTCTAGAACGTTAATTATTTTAGGAATATCTTATTTTTCAAGTTTGATTATTTTAGGAATGTTAGTTTTATTGTCTTCTCTATAAATAGGGGACAAGTTCTTTGTATTATATACACATTATTATCAATCAATATTGAGATTTCTCAACTATTCTTCTACTTTACTATCAAAATTTTTTATTCACGCTTCCGTTCTGCATTAGAAACCAATTCGAATCTTTAATTTCATCTTGCCAATAGGTGCAAAGTAAAGAAGCCTTGACATCTGTTTCATCTATATGTACTTCCTCTTGCACGCATCTTGGAAAGGTTTAGGATCAAGTTCCCCCATTCTCTTTAACTCGGATGATAGCACTATCACTTGATTCTTTAAGTACCTAGAATCAAGGAACAGTTGTTCTGTTAGGAAACAATATGTAGGTTGCAATTCCAAAGTTGTGCGAGGGAGTTTCTCATAGAAATTGCGTAGCCATGAGATAAGTAGCTAGAACTCATGCTAATTTTCTGACATGCCAAAATAGACGGGGGAGTTTTCTCTCACACAAGTTGCGTGACCACTGAGAAAACAAATGCACATATACATGGTTGTCTACTTATTATAAAACCTAAATCAAATAAGAAAAGTTGCACTGTGCTCTTAGAAAACTCTCATATATATATTTATCCAAATGGAACATAGAGTAAGTAAGAAAATCTGATGATGATTAAAACAAGATTGTTGTAATTTCCAATTTTAAGATACCCAAAACACACACATCGGCAAAGGACATGTAAAGGGTACAAATATAATTTAACTAAGGTAATGATAGTCACGGTCAACTTTATCAAGGAAAAATCACTTTAACAAGTTTTGTCATGTGTTAGTAGGACCTATCTTCCTCATGTGGATACAGAGTCACATGTGCCAAGAAAAAAACAACCTTTAATGCAAATCCAACCACTACAAAATACAAGTAGGGATGGAGATTATGTAATTAAGTTGCCATAAATAGTTGGATACAGGTTGAGAGCAACTGTTTTCTCATTGTTATTGCTACAGATCTTCAACAACTATGATGCTGAGTGGAACACATTTGGAATCATTGGAGTACTTGAAAGTGGCGAAGATTTCATGTAATGTTGAAGAACCAAGGAGATCAAGCATTTGGATGAGAAGAAACAAAATTTATTTATTTTGTAATCCATATGTATTGATAGTTTTGTCACTAAAATTGACAAAGGGGAGATTGGTAGAGCACTGCTCAGTCGAACTTCAAGCGTTGCTATCTCAATCTCGTTTGTCAATGTTAGTGATCAAAACTATAAGTCTTGATTTCTAGTCTACTTATAGATGTCTCGGACTAGGATAGATTGGGTAGTTGAGCATTAGACTTCACAGTGTTCATCAGTGAAGACGAAGTACTACTAAGGAGAGCTTGTGGAACTTCATCAACAAAAAGGTATGTGGAGACTGAAACTCATCTATCACTTGGAAAGTCTATTTCTACTCTATCTCCTATATTGAGACATAAGTCGTATTACGATATAGTTTTTTATTATACACATTTAAGATTTCGAAATTTGAGTTTAACTCGCTTACATATTTCTCGGAATATGTGTTGGCAAGCTATCGCTTCGACCAAGTTCATCTTATATTCTTGACGAAAGTCAAAAGATGATCATGTGAAAATTCCCGAGTAACATCTTACATGGTTTGTGTGATACAATGATTTGGTGTAGACTTGGAATTTTTCGTTATGATTATTTCAATAACTGAAAATTGCTTTGATGCTAATAGTGTGTGAAAATATCTATTGTCATCCTCTAAGAACTATAGATATGGTTTATCCAGACCTTCACAGATATATCCTAAAATCTACGTGTTTATCTAGATCTCGTTGATAACCGAGTTAATAACAACTATAAATATGGTTTATCCAGACCTCATAATTCGCTAAGAATATCGACTATAGATATGAGATTAATATTCATACCTCGGGTAAGCCCAACTATGAATAAAAACCAAAATCAATAAACTCAACAAGTTTAAAGAAAATAAAATTATTTAATTTATCGAAAAAGTCCTCCAATTTTTGTTTTTGGAGCTCCTTAGATAACTCCCCCTAAACAAACCTTAAACTTCGCAAAAATATCAAAAACGTTTTTCCTAGGGTATCTAATACCTTTAGGAAACTTTCATAACTTATTAAAACTTTTAAAATAAACTTCTAGACTATTTTAAAATTACCCTAATTAATAAATCCAAATTTTAATTTTTTGTACTAACATTATCATTAATAAAATTCAAATTGTAATAGGAAAACAATATATATTTAGTTTCAATAAATCTCCACTCCATCATTCTCCTAGGTGTTGGAGAATATTCTTCCTCGAATCTTGTTACATACCATGTTATATTCGTGTAACTTGTTGATGAAAATATTTGAACACGTGATTTGATGTCGTAAAAAAATAATCATGCACCATAAAGAAGGAGGAGGTATGGTGGAAACCCAAAACGGATCTTTGTAAGTTGATTCAACAAATTCTCCTTTATTATAGTAGATATGAGAAATCATATGTCTATCACAATAATCAATAACTAGCTCACTCTCAACCATGTGAAAAGAAAATATGTCATTATCTTCTTGATGCGGAGTTAGGAAACTTCTTCTCACCATAAAGTCTAATCCTTGATCTCCGGGAACAAATTCATTAATAGGTCGATGATCATCTTGGGGAGCATCATCAAAAATACAATCAATGTTATGTCGAACCAATATACCTTCGATATCTGCTATTAATTATTATCTCAATTCAACGTTGAAAACTTCGGAGCACCTCCTCGACCTCGACCCACGTCCACGATTGATTTGTGCTCTTGGTGGCATATAATCGACTTTGTTTTGATACCAAATGATGCAGATTAGAAGCCTTAAAAGATTGATATTTATCGCAATGAGAATAGAATTAAGAAATAATTGATAAAATTTTGTAGACATTGATAAAAATTAGTTGATCTTCACGGAGATATCCTAAAATCTGTGGGTTTATCTAGACCAAATAATTCGCTAAGAATAGAGACTATAGATATGTGATAGGATCCGGAGATGCCAATATAATAACCGCAATCGCACGATGTCTAGCTAGTAGACAGAGGCAAGTACGGGTCGTTCCCACAAGGAGCGGTGGAAATACTATAATCAATATCTCTAATAAAAATTAACCAGAAAAGATGTTTTTGGATTTTTGAAAGAATAATATAAAACGAAATAATAAAATTAAACTAAACTAATGAAATAAATCCAATGGGAAAGACGATAACCAGGTTTAATGAATCCACCACTATTTCATTCAATTATTGAATTGAAACATAATTCAAGATTTATTTATCGTTCGTTCTATCGACATCACCTATTATATGTATTAGAGTCGCAAATATCACTGGGACACCCTAAGCATGGCACATCAAGAGACTAAACCAAAGCATGCGCCATCAAATTGCGTTAGCGAGAAAATTATACGAAACTAATTTAGGTCCTCAAATAATACACTGGCTATTCTAAGCATACCCCATCAAAGGATTTAACCCAAGCATGGAATATCAAATAAGTAGACAAATATATTTTCGATCCTCACAATTGTGCGCAAAGGTTATACAAAACCGGTGAAGCGACAACCCATGTTTCGATTAATCAACAAAATAAGATCATGAAATCAATTTATTCAAATAAAAATAGCCTCAAAACCATATATGTTTCCAATCAAAGTGGTCTAATGCTCAAAAGTGGTTTCAACACAAACCCTAGTTATAAAGTTCTAGCAAGACATGATTATGGATTTCTCAAAACCCATCAAAAATACTAATCAAGAGAGAAAAGATTAAACCAATGGCGTCGTCTTCTTCCCTATCTATGCTTCAACGACCTCAAGAATTCCTCCAACCGAACTTCCGCCGCCTCCCAACTCCAGACAGAACCTCCAAAACCAGAACTCCCAAAACGGCCTCTGGTTTCGGCTCTCAACCGCCTGTTGTCGCAACTCCAAACTGGCCTCCTCCCTGTTCGTCCTTGTTCTCTCCAAGTATTATAGATAGGCACTGTGAGTTCAACATAAGACCTAGCAATCATCTGCCAAGGCCCAGTCCATTCGGGTCCATCAATTTCCAAATCCATCCACTGCACATGCAAGCTATCCTATTCTTTACGTCCAAAACTTTGCATCTTCTTGACATTCCAGAATTCGAAAGGGCTTTGAATCCCGACCAATGATCAGCACCGACTAATACTCGAATTGGAAAGAGCAGCACACGTTCTCTATTAACTTCTCGGCGTCAATCATCTCTCAGTGGACAGTTTACTTGCTTGAAAATCATGCTCTCTTCACTGAGACGAAACCCCACAGAGAACCACCACCCAATCTTCGTTGCATCTCATGTAATGTTGCCCAGTCATTCTCCATCCATGTATATCCAATCAGTCGCACCCAAATTCAGGCCATACAAACTCCGTCCAAAGCAAAACTTCTACTTTCAGACCATCTGAGCACTCTCCCTCCGAGAAAAAACCAACAACATGTTCTCAGCCAACACACAATTCACTGCTCTTATTTATCTTCTAGATAAGATATCATGACAGCACATCCAATTCCGGCCAACTTATTTTATAGTAACGGAAAGCTCCACCAGTTTATTTGCAGCGTCACCACTCTATATATTTCAGTGCGAAGACAACACCTTTGTCTGACCATCTCACTTCATCCTCTCGAATCACAACAGCAGCAGCTCCACTACATCAGTTCCAGCTCCATTCGAATCAAGCACAGTCATATTCCCTGACCATCAAAACTCCGGCCACAACGCCTTTAATTCAGTTAACACACTTTCCCAACCGATAAGGCTATCAATTTCTTCTAATCTGAGTAACGAGTTCCTGAAGTAGCCATTGTTCTCGAACCAACTTCCCCGAGCTAGTTTCCTTATTCTCATTGTATTCAAGCATTTCTTGTTTTCAACAATGGCCAACTACCAACTCCGGCCGCTTCATACTTCACCAGTCCAGACTCCATGCAACTGCCAAGATTTGTTCGAGACATTTGCGCCATCCTCCAGTCGATCAAACAGCTTCCATCGCCTGTCAGCAGATATACTCGCCACCGCTTCGTCATTCGTGACAGCATCGACTCCAGCTCTCTGCTTCTACCATTGCCAGCAACCACCATTTATCTCAGAAACCACTTCAGCCAACGTATACCCCTGATACCAGCAGTCATCCATTCTTTCCATCCATTTGCGTCCATCGACCTTGTTCCAGTCCAGCCCTCCGTAGAAATTCAGATCACCAGCTGCAACACTCTTCCGTGACCATCTAAGTAAAGTCACCACCATCGTCCATCAGCTGCTGCAATCGATCCATGCGAAACCCCAAACTACTTGGATGATTCGACACTAACTTCATCTTCATTTTTCATTACGTCTGCTGGAAATTCATTCTCCATTTCTGAGCTTCATGTACGACCAAACTTCATACCAAATTTCGCAAACCACAACACCGATTCTGTCTGTTGCCCTTATGAATCTCAGCTGCAACCAGATCGACCACCTTCACTGCCCATTTTTACTGTTAAGCTATCACCGAGAAACTCTTTCTGTTGCTTCTTCATTTTCTCACATCAATCTCGTCTCGGAGTTGTCACAGTACGACGTCTCCATTTTGGTTCGACAGCAGCTACTGGAAGAGATTGGAAGAAGACTAAAATGCACCCCAATTTCGTTGATCTTTCATTCCCAACACCTTGCCATGTATATTATAACCCACTTCCACTTTATTCACCACTAGAATCTTAACGTTCATAAACAAACAAAGAAAAACAATTCTTTGTATGTATAATTCTCAGACTGTTTGGTGACCACGATACTTTAGTGGTGCCACCAACATGAGCAGATAACAAGGAAGATATCTGGCCCCATCCCTTGTGATGCCGCGACTGATTTTGGTGATTTTTGTCGCAATTGTTGCATTTGTCATTTTTAACTTCCACTTTAGCCTTATTTTTTTTTTTTTTTTTGCAAGTGATTGGATTCGCGAGTACTTTCTACAAAAACACTAAAATAGTGGTGTTAGCCAAAATATCTGATCCTAACTAATATAAATATGGGTATGAAATGTAGCACTTACGTGCTTATCAATATGAGATTAATATTAAGACCTTGGGTAAGCCCAACAATAAATAAAAACTAAAATCAATAAACTCAACAAGTTTAAAGAAAATAAAATTATTTAATTTATCGAAAAAATTCCCCCAATTTTCGTTTTTGGAGCTCCTAATATAGAAATATCCCCATAAACAAACCCTAAACTTAACAGAAATCCAAAACTGGTGTTCCAAGGTATTTACTATCTTTAGGAAACTTTCCGACTTATTAAAACTCTTAAAATAAACTTCTAGACTATTTTAAAATTACCCTAATTAATAAATCCGGATTTTAATTATTTTTCTACTAAAATTATCATTAATTAAATAAAAATAGTAATAGGAAAACAATTAATTTAGTTTCCATAAATTTCCGCCCATCAGATACTCGCCAGATTTAAATAGGTATAACTGAAAGTATGAGTTTCTTTAATTGGGAATTGTCACATCATACTCATAAGATTTAAACATGTATAATTAAAAGACCCAGTATTTTCATATGTTCATTTCGAGGAGATTGTGCTTAGTACTACTACATACCAGTTTTTAACATTAGAATTCGCTCTCAATGGTCGATCAAAAATCTACTCAGAGAAGTCATCAGAAATTCAGAATAAAAAAAAATAACAGATACGCAATTTAAATTTATACTTGACACAAGAGGCATCACCCAAATGAATAGTCTAGGGATGAGCATGGTCAGGATTGGACCAGTTTTAGCATTATCCGCATCTTTCCAATACATGACATATTTCAAGTGAGACATCTGCACTGAATATATCAAATAAATTTTCATCCCTTGGATGTGCCGATGGAAGTATTGAATGCAAATTAGTGTATAAAATAATTAAAAGGACAACAACCCCAAAAAAGGTCCTAAAAATTGATGTAAATAAATACTTCTCAGAGGAAGAAAATGTGATCAAATGTAAACACTATTCTCGTATTTTACTAAAATTCCAAATACCGTTTTACTTTAATATAACGGGTAGAAGGTAGGTTGGACAACCCGCCCAGGTATGGATGGGTTATGATGGAGGATGATTATAATTCAAATTGTCGTTTAGGAAAAAAATCTGAGAAATGGTGATTTGAAAACTATTAAGGATGTTCAAGCTGAATATGTGAGGAAGAACGAACAACTTGTGACAAATTTAGTTCATTTGGTGGATGAGAATAATGAAAACTTGGGACAAGTTCAACTCAAATTCAACGAGATCAGCTACTCTCTCAAGAACTTGGCACCTCAACACGATGAGTTGAAAAAACGATATCATGAAGGTATACAATCTATTTATATTTAAGGATTTTTTTGTTGTCCCATATAGATGCAGGTTTGAATTATATGAAGAAAAAAGGATTTCAATCATTGACTAGTACTACCATATGTATTCAACTAAGAAAAATTTATTTTGGTAATTTGTTACTCCAAAAATTCAATTAAGAAAAATTTATTTTGGTAATTTGTTACTCCAAAAAATAACAAGGGAGTATATCCTAAAATCAATAAATCTTAGGTATCATGTATGCCATAGAAATTTTAGTCTGCAGTTTTTGGTTGAATAGAGCGAGCAAAATAAAGGATTTGAATTTACGGGTTTAAAAGACGAGCAAAATATGGCTCTGGTTAAGATATCCAAGATTCCAAAAGATACTTTTTAAATATCCGGATTTGGATATTCTGCCCAAACAATCAAAAAAGGTGTTTTTAACCGACCTTTATGCCTTAAATATCAGTGTCGTCATTAATTAGAGAGAAAGAGAAGCTTTGATTTTGAGATGCAGACCTCAAGCAAACAAGCTCCAATTTTGATAATATTGACGATCCATTTACAAAAAAAGTCTTCTCTAATCTTCTCTAATATTAGCTCAAAATTCAAATTGAAATGGTAAGCTTGACTCTGATATTTTGAACTTATTTTGTTTTTTTGGATCCAGTCTAAACTTGTTTTGTCCAATTTTTGATTTTGTTTTTCTTTGATTATAAGTTCCTTAATTTAATATCAAACCAGCGGTCGTCCCACAATACAAGCGGCTGTTCAGTTTTGATTTATGTTAGTTGATTTTGTACTAATCTTAATTTAGATTCATGTTGATGACAACTTAATGATGTGGTGCTACAAGAGGAATAAAAAGAGTGGGTGGCCATTTGGTCGGTTAGAGCAATCACAGTGGGCGAGTAAACCTATTTATTTGGTAAAAAACGAGGCGTAGTGGGACGGACTATCGACTAAAACCAGACCATAATCAAATCTCGGACTATATTTGGTCCGGGACCAAAAACTAAACCCAAATATAGTCGGCGGTCGTATAGTCACGCCCACCATCGGGCGGGTATATAATCTACGCCCCACACCAGGCATACATAAAGTCTACGCCCCACACCAGGCGTGCTTTATACCTTCGTCCCATTATTTTTTTTTCTTTAGTATGGGGCGTGGTTTATACCTCCGCCCCATTCATAGTTTTTAATCTCTTTATATGGGGCGGGCTCTATACCTTCGCCCCATTTTATTTTTTTCCTTTTTGGAATCTCCCCCGTCGGGCGAACGTATAGTCCACGCCCCACACCAGGCGAACGTATAGTGTACGCTCCACCAAATTTAGTCTTCCACCCATAGCTTCACACACCAGACTAAACCCAAATTTTGGTATTTTTTTCCCTCTTTGGTCTTTGGTTATACTCGCACCACTTGAGTTGCTCTTAGAGATGGGATACAAATTAACTTTCAAAATGATCTTTGTGTGGCCTTTTACTTAATTTTCCCAATTGCAATACAAAGTGAGTACGGGCCCGTCCAAATGATGAACAAGTCGTATATATCATCTTTTGTTTTAGCATGTGAGTGGAGTAGAAGAACAAGGTTTTTGAAGAACAAGGTTTTGGGTAATTGAGTCATGACTTAGAAAAGTGAGCGTCGGGGGCTCTGCGAATCGGGCGACAACTCAGGCGAACCGATCCATAACTCACTAAAAAAATTCTCTCTAATTTTAGCGTCAATCCTTCCTCCCCGCACATCCATGATTTTGTTTTTCTATTGTTTACATCGATTCCTAATTTTCCAATATGTTTTTGTTGCTTTGCTTATGTCTTAATCTCCCCTCTTTTTGGTTTTCAAAAACGAGGAACCCTAGTTTATAGGTTCTTTCAATTTCCCTTTTTATCTCTCTTTCTATGATTACCTCGAGCTAATTATCTCGAATTTCCTTGTTTTTGTGTAATCTTTTCAGATTTCATCCCTTCTCTCCATCCCCAAGCCTAATTGGGAGGAATAGGGTTTCGTGCTGAAGCAATTGAAGTGGTGGTGACCTAATTCAATATCCCTACTCTGACATTGTCAGCTATTGAAGATTCTCCAATTTTAATATTTGGGTGGATACCGCGGTTTCAAGCTCCTCGTATTCATCAATTCACCCGTGCAAGCTAACCTAAAGATATACTCCTTCCTGCCTCATGCTACGGCTTGTAATCATTTCTTTGATTCACTCAAGGCAAAATCTCAGCTTTCTTCTGAAGCATCTATATTGTTATTCTCTTTATTTGCAAGTCTTTAGCATGGCCAACACTTGGCAAAATTCAAATCTTTGCCTTGACTGGAATTCAGTTTATATAATATGCCATGGTCTATTTTCTTCTCATAGAGCCCAAGAGTTTGAACTCCTGTGCAAGCTAAATTCAAAGTGTCTAACTCTCACAATATCTTGATAAGTTTTCTGTCTCTATTTACAATAAGTATCATTCAACTCAACTGTTCTTATCAATGGCCTCTTCATCTAATACTTCTGATAATATCTGCAACAACCAGCAAAGGGATAACAATGGCTCTAGAA